>JAPMOQ010042016.1:0-13485 GCA_026543055.1 Argiope trifasciata
ACACACACACACACACACACACACACACACACACACACACACACACGTGTGTGTGTGTAACATTTTATTCTATCTTAAATAGATGAAGAGTTTCAGTATGATATTTATTTAAATTATCGAATAAATTTACAAAAATGACTGTATTAAGATAGTGAAATGTGTTTAAGATATTTGAAAACACCTTAACACCTTCTTTGCTCTAAATTAGAAATAAAAAAGCAAAATGTGAACTACTTACTTTCTTCTTATTAAAAATCTCTTGTTGCAGATCTCATTAAATTTAAGAGGATAACCTACAAAAAGATGAAATATTTCAAAAGTTCAGGCAGAGTGATTATAAAATTCACTGCCTCCCTAAATTAAACGCAATGTCTGAAAAATAAATCATACTTATTTTAGATGCTAGTGAGAACAATTTTTAAATTTTTGTGTCTTGCAAAGTAATAATTTGTTTTACTGCTCCTAGAGTAGACTTGGCCGCTTCTAATTAAAAAATGTACTAATACCAGTTGGAGATCTTTTCACGTGACTAGACTCTCATTTTTAAAACATCTTTTCTTAGATTAGTATTTTCTTAGATCTTCAGGTACGTATTTTCCAAGGTATTTGGAAAATACTTTGGCGTGAATCTGAGCTCAAGTTAAAAAGGTGTCATTTGAGTTTTTAGTTGAAGTTACATTTCATTAGTTTAATATTAAGTAACTTAAAATGATCTTCAATTTTTAAAAGTTTATTTATAAATTTTACATGAGTGTTAAGTTTTAGGAAGAAGCAGCGCTTATTTAATGAATATGAAAACATTTTTAATTGTAATCAAGAGAAATGTAATAACTTAAAAAAATTTAAAATTCAACAATTAAATTAATATGAAATAATTAATTTTGCTAATATAAACCCAGTTTTATTATAAAATTTAGTTAAATTTAATCCTTATGAGCTCTTCTCATTCAAAATGTGTGAAAGGAATCAGAAAATACTTTTTCTGTGAATTTGCATATAATATTTCTTAATTGAATTTTATTTTATTATATTAATATTTAAAGATTTAAAATGAAGTAATTTTTCCTAAATTTAAGGAAATTATATGAGATTATTTTTAAATTTTATTTGATTGTATGAAGCATGAAATAAATGGAGTGCTTATACACTAGATGAAAATAATTAAAAAAAAATTAAATGATACATTTTTATAAATTATAAAATTTTAATAGATGACATAAATAAATTCAGATGAATACAAATATATCAAAAATTTGCTTTAATATATTTGAAAATATCCTATGAATGTGTGTAATGGGGATATTTGCTCACATAATTGTTATTTCAGTTAAATGTTTAAAGATTCTGAATATAGCATTTTTAATAAAAAACAAACAATTCTTTATTTATTCAGCATAATAAATCTTGATATTTTTAATTCTGAGGTTTGAATAATCACAAATCATTTCATATTTTCTGACTGCTTTTTTTCCAGAACGTTATCCATTTTTTAGCATTATCCTTCTAATTTGATACTGCTTTAATCATTCGTGCTTCTTCTTTTTCGTGCTTTTTATGCTGTGATGAATATTGCTTTATTCATTACAACATAAAAAACTTCATTGTCAATTCAACCTGGTATTCATGTTCAAAGCCCACCAATCATATAACTGAATCCTTAAATAAAAAAAGATTATAAATTTATTTGCTTTTAGTAGTTTTCAGATCAATAGGTCATTAAAAAAGAATCAAATCCGTGTGTGTTCCTTGAGTAATTGCTTCATATACTTGTTTTGCTTTATTCTGCATTACTTTATGCGTGTGGTTTTTAAAATTTTTTCCTTTGCTGGGTTAAAGACGCATATAGAATAACTTAATGTATACAGCATATTTTATCTTATCTATGTTTTTAGTTTAAGCAATTCACTTTATTTGCTTACTATTTTGTTACTATATTTATATTCTGCTTATAATTACGATCAATCATTCGATTATTTTTTTGAACTTATTTCATTAAAAAGTTTTGGGTTCACGTTTATTCTTTCATTTTAATTCTTTCACTAAACGCAATGTACTCAACAACGCATTTTGTGTCATTAAATTATCCAACATCCATAATCGAACTCGTTGATTTGGAAAGAAGCGCAATCTGTATATATATATAAACTATATTTTTAATTCAAACTGAATGATACATTTTATTTTACAACAAATAAATTTTTTGTACTTTGGAAAATTACTGTATCAACTGAATATTTTTTCAGTTAAAGATTTATAGTTCCGGTTTATCAAATTGAAACAAGTACAATTTCTTTCAAAATGTTTTCCTTTTTAAATTTTGTACAATTCAGGATATAAATTTTTCCTTTTTTCTGATATTGTGATAATTTTTGATTCATTTTGGCACATAAAATAATTTTGCTAAATACATAATTAAAGTTGTGCTGCGTCTTGCATTTAGAAAATTTAAATATGTTTTAAAAACATTTTAGAATATAAATTTCAAACAATGTCATAACATTTAGAATCATTAGCTTTCTAAGTAGATATATAGATAAATTATGGAATGCTGAAAAATCGATGAAGAAACAGTTTTCATATTAAATTGAAAATTTCGTTAACGATACATTTATGAGCTTATATTAAATTTTCTCTTCAACACCTCATCAAAGTATCATTTAGCTTTTTTGTGTATTAAATTATAAAATAAGAAGGCCAATAAAATATTATGTTGAGGGAAAGGGGATCTGAGATTTATAATGTATTGATTTCAATCATGTGAACAAGAATCTTTTTGACGGTAATTTCTTCTAAATTATTTTTAAGTTTAAATGAAATAAAGTACAGAGTTGATGAAAGGAAATGACTTGAAAGAAGTATATGAAGTATTCCTCAGTTTTGTGTCTTTTCTGTAATCAAATCGAAAGAATGTGCATAAATAATTCTTAATTATGCGTTTTTCCTGTTATAAAATCAAAAGAATGCACATAAAGAATATCTTACCTTTGTGTGTTCGCTTAATTAAATCGATAGAATGTACATAAAGAACATCTTAATTTTTTGTCTTTCGTTTAATCAAATCGAAAGAATGTAGATAAAGAATATACTTATTTTGTGTTTTTCTTGTAATCAACAAAAGAATTTGAAATAAATTGCAATGAATAATCATTTTTGCTTATCATTAAATATTGTTAAAACTGTTCACGATCCCTATATAATTATCTAAAATGTTTTGTGGTATAATTCTCAAACAGTTCTCTGAATTTTTTAAAAGAAAAATAGAAAAACCTTTTCTGGAGTAACAGATTTGCATTCGCTTATATAAAATTTAACTGATTAAAGCTACTCATTGAACTTCAAGTTTCAGTTAGAATTAGATTTTCAATTTGATTCTGTAAATTAAAAAAAAATCGAGTGTTTAATATATTAGATTAATTCCCTGATTATAGCCGGCGTCCTGGCATAAGGGTAACGTGTCTTCCCCGTGATCGAGGTAATCCGAATTCGAGTTCATAGTTGTAATTCTGTGTTCTATCTGAATGTGGCTCCTCCCAGTGAAAAGGGGTTGCTCAAGCGATTGTGAAGCTTGAAGTAGCCAAATCGTACTTATGGCCCTGATTAGCGCTACTTAAAAAACAAGGGAAGCTAATTTAGATTAAATCGCCTTTTGTAAAAGAGACTTTCTTCACTATTGTTTACAAATTTCCTTTTTATCGATAAACGCATTTTGATATGCACTCCTTTATTCTATAAGCATTTTTCAAACATCAAGCGATATTAAAAAAATAAAATAAAAAAAAACCCACCCACAAACAAACCATCTTAGTTATCATGAAATTTCTTTCAATTCCATGTTTTATCCCTTCTTTTGAAATTTTGAATTCGAATCAACTAAAAAAAAGTTCGTCACAATTTCCTTGGGATTTTATTGCAAAATCTCCATTCAATTTCGTCTGCCGGCTATGTATGCATTAGTGGACCAAAACGAGTTATTCTGATTTCAGCTTTGGGCAGTTTTAAAATTTTAAGAGAGGTTATCACGAAAACTAAAATTCTCAAAATAGAAAGCATCAAAGGCTAGAAATTTGAAGCATTTCCCTTTTCTTTTCGAATTGCGTATACTTTGGATGGAGGAACAATGACTGCAGATTTTGCTTTGCCAGAAAAAACAAAAATCTTACAGTTGCTCAGTAAGTTTATTTTCTCAGGAAAGCAAAATTTTCGTGCTGGGAAACGTATCTGAAAGTGGATTTTATTTATTTTTTGTTTCTTATTCTCGTTGGAAAATAAAAATCTGTTCAGCACAGAGTGCATTGCTCCATTTACAGCTCAATTGGAAAAGCGTAAATGCAAACGCAATTTCATTTTTTTACGGAGCTCCATTTTTCTATAAGGATAACGCATCGTTTTTAAAAAATAATATTCTTTTATCAAGAACTAAAGAATAAATGCGAAATTTATTTGCGCATGATATTTTCATTTTTTAAGATGTAAATCATATTTTTATCATATACTTAAACTTTTGATTGTAGAAAAAACTATTTTTTATTATTGTATAAGTAAGGTACAAAAAAGTATTACAATCATCAAAACATTTAACCAAGATTTTGAAGAACCAAATTATATTTTAAACTTTCCTTGAGTTCAGAAAAAAATTGCTGAAATTAAATGGTATATATCTGAAGACTTCTGAAGCTAAAATTAAGGAATAAAATAAACCCAAATTTTACATGTACACAGAGAAAAGCATGGAATTAAGGTAAATTCTGGGAAAGAAGTTGCTGGTGCATTATCTTAAACAAAAAGCTAAGTTCAGTGCATTGAAACTGTTATCCTAATATTTATTAAAAATATTTTCTGTGAATTTTATATTTTATGTTATTAATTTCTGTATACAATTTTTTTAATCGCCTGCATAATAATGCAATTTTGCATAATCCAATTGTCTTAAATTCTTTATAATTACTGATTTCAATGTATCTATTTTGACAAGACTGGAATTTCTACTAATGCGATTTTTGTTGTATTTTTTGCATTTTGTTGCATTATTTTACTTTGCACATTTATTTTTTTGGGATAAATGTGTTTACAAAATTTATTTGGCTATGTTTTCGATAGTTTGTATATAAGTGTTAGTTACATTTTGTCTGTTAGTTTTACTTGCCATTGCCTCCAAGCAGGGAAAATAATTTCATATCGACTCCGCTCAGTTTTCTGTTATTGAGACTCAGTTTTTTTACTGCTAACTCAGGCATAGATAAGAACGATGAAATTTGGTTCATAATTACTATTACAAATGCCGATAAGTTTTTGGAAGTAATTTATCATCCAGAAATATGTTCGTTTTTCGTGTGCACTCAGTAATATATAAGTAAAACTAATATATTACTGAAATTTTTGTGTAGTTTATCAATAAATTTGTAAATACGCGTCTAAATTTAGATTAAAATCAACATGTATTAATTGTCTCTTATCTAAATGAATTCATATAACTAAAATTTGATGCAGAATTTTTTGATTACTTTCATAAAGATAGAAAATGATTGCATTCATAAAAAAAATCCTCTTGCACTCTTTTTAGCCACCGCCTTTTCAGGATTTCATGACTATTATTTTTATACATAGGGTAATCAACTTGATGATTTTAATTAGGACGAATAAAGGGGATTGAGTGAAGTGGCAGAAAGTTTTATACATTTAGCATCGGCAAAATTAGTATAAAAATTATTCGCATTATTTCTTAAGATAAATTGATAAAAGATGATCTTCAAAAATATTGAACTTGTAACAAGAATCTTTTATCAATATTAAGAACCTCTAAAAGAATTTCAAAGGGCTACTTGAAATTATCGAAAAAAAAAAATCATACTTGTTTTCTCCTGCTCTAAGAAAGCATTTGTCAATCAGTTGCATTTCTATGAAATTTTGTGACCAAATACGGCAATTTATTTGTGTTTGTTTTAAATATTTAGAATTTATAAATTGTATTATGTTTTGTTATTGTTTGTCCCAGATATAAAGAAATTTATTTTTAATATGAATCCTTTATAACTTCAGTTAATACTTTCTTTTCTCGTAAATTAAAACATAGTATTCTGAAAAAATAAAATGTAATATGGTGAACATTTTACGAATATTTTGTAACATTTACAGAAAAAAAAATGTTGTAATAATTTGCAACAATATAAATTTGATGGAAAAAAATGTCTCGCTTATATCTCGAATAAAAACTAGTTATAATAGTTTTATTGCTTTGTATGCAAGCTACAGTGATGCTAAAAAGTAAACAGTGAAAATTGTGGGTTCAATTTTTTTATAACAAAAAATTGTCGAAGACTTTTGTGCCTAAAGAAAAAATATCTTAAGTAGAGTATTTGGACTTTCGTAGAATTAACAGAATCTAAAGTTCAATGTTTGAAATTTTGCAAGTCAACATTTCTTTAAGTACAACATTTGCACCATTCGTTAGATGAAGTGCATGCATTATGTATACGATATAAGCATTATAGTAGATATAAAATTTGTACTTTTCTTAGCATTATCAGAACCTTCTTTAAAGTATTTATTCTTTATAAGAATAGTAGTTTTAGCTGTCCCTAACTGTACACCTATAAATAATTTATGTAAATAAATTTTTTAAATTTATTATCTTGAATTGAAATCAAATATTTTATCTCATATGCCCTTTTGCAATCGGAAATCTAAATATTTTTTGACAAATTGAAAAAAAAAAAAAATGAATATCAAACGCTCTTTATTAAGTAAGAAAAAGACTATCCATAATAATTTTACCTGCAAGAAAAGTATTATTTGCAATTAATTTTTATTTTCTTTTTATTTCACATTTGGATAATGTTAACGAAATTAATACCTTTCAAATCATCAATTGTAATTACCTACAAATACTTAAAAATTAGTAAGACATTTGCACCTTCATCCTGTTATCTTCAAGTGTTTGTTTGATTTTTATATTTTTTCACTTGAAACTTTTACAACTTTAACAATTTTGTTTCTCTTTTCATTTATTCGGTTCTTTTATTCAGATGGCACATCAAAAGTACTAACCATTTAAAGCCGCGTAAAAAGAGGCCTCAGTTTAACCGTTAGCTGTCTCCTGATCCGAAGTGGAAACCTTATTATCTCAATTTGAAAGGCGGACTGGTCCGACTTTCTTGTTAGATGTAATCAAATTATGAGCGAAGGAAAAATCAACAGGATTAAGTAATGCACTTTAATGTACGCCGAGGCAAGCGAAAAACGTAGTGACCTTTTTGAAAAAGTCGCGTTTTTCTCATGCTTAAAATGAAGGAAGGAGAACTGCGGAAACATGACAAGGGATTTAGGAAGCACATTTTCTAATGACAGCACAAAACTTTAGACGCCCCGGGTGGTATTGAAAAAAGGCTCTTGAATTGCTTTTTTAAAGTTTAGTGATGAAAACATCTTTACCTTTTTACTCATGCATATTTTATATAGGAAAAATATGCATCCTGTGAAAGTTATTATTATATACTTGTGACATTCCACTTCTATATATTTTCATTTGAATATTGGTTATGTTCCACTCCAATGAATATTTTTGCTTTAATCATTGTTCCTGATTTTATGAACAAGTTGTTTTTAGTGATTAAATTATGAGAGACCTTAAAACTTTGTTATTTTGATTGTGCTTTACACTATTTATGTTTTTTGAGTGCATTGACCATCCGAATATAATCGAGTCCCATGACGTAACAATATCATTAAAAATTTGTCCGATTAACTTATTTCTTATTCTTTAGCTCCTTTTGTGTTAATTTAATTTTCTGTTTCTCGTGTAAATTACACAATTAATTACTAGAAGCTAACCTCTTCAATTTTCGATAATATGAAAAAATAACGCAATTAAATATTTTATAAAACTATGAAAAGTTTCTGAATTTCATTCCAAATGAAATCATAGATGGTTAGAGTTATATAAAAATTAAGGCATAAAATGCAGAATCAGGAAAATGTAATCTTTGCATAAGGAATCTACGTGGAGTTTAAAATAATCCATCTCATCTCTTTAATATTAACAAATGTCCTTCAATGCTAATTCTAAGTGTTATATTCATGCAATATAATTTAAAATCCGTCATAGGTAGCTCGTTTTACTAAAATCATGGTATGAGCATATGAAAAAAACCTTCTTCATCTGATTTTTTAATACTAAATTTAAATTAGAATATCTTCAGTCAAAATATTCAAATGCTGTTTACATTTCTTTTACTGCTATTAAGAATTGAACAAAGTCTGATAAAATAGCAATTGTTCTTCATTGTAGATTGTTAAAATAACCTAGGCAAATTTTACAAGTTGTTTGAAATCCATCATAGTTCATTCGTCTTATAAAGAGTATGATGCGAACATTCGGAAAGAATTCTTCTGTATTTTACTTCACTGATATGCAAATTTAATTAGTTTATTGTCTATCAAAAGATCTGGATAACATTTTCATTCCTTTTACTTCTATTAAGAATTGAAAAAAAAAATCCGACGAAAAAAGCAGCTAATACTCTTTTTTCTTTGCAGATTGTTAAATAACTCTGTCATATTAAGCAAGGAATTTGAAATCTGTCATAGGTTAATCATCATATAATCGTTATAATGCTAGCCCTTGAATAAAAGCTTTCTTTATGTAAGTTCACCAATATGTAAATTAATTTATTTTCGATAAAGAAATCTGAATACCCGTTTACTTCTCTTTACCAGTATTATAAATTGCACAAAATGAAACAAAATAAAAAATGCACTTCAATGCAGAGTGTTAAAACGGATTTATAACATAACGTTAACTTACAATTTTTGATAATTTACACGCTTAATCTCAGCCGCGGGTTGAAGGCTTGAAGAATTAAAAAAATTTCTTTTCTGAACTAGGTTTACAAAAATAACTATGTTTCTTGCATAGTTAGAGAAAGGGAGTAGGAATTTACTAATCAAGCTAACTTTCACTGAAAATTCGTATTCAGATTACCATTTTGCAAACGGCGTTATCTTATCAAATGAAATATGATTATAAACTTAAAATAATCAATATTGAGTATTATTTAAAAACAACACACACACACACACTCACGATCGCACGCACGCACACACACACACAAATTGTACTAAAATACAATGTTTATTTTTTAAACAAACTATATAAATATACCATTAACAGTTAATAAATTCCATTAATAAT
Organism: Argiope trifasciata; assembly: GCA_026543055.1. NCBI lineage: Eukaryota > Metazoa > Arthropoda > Arachnida > Araneae > Araneidae > Argiope > Argiope trifasciata. Next base: position 9,188 of record JAPMOQ010042016.1, read on the forward strand.
GAAAAGCAAAATCTCAGGCTTTTTTTGGTATCCTTTGAAAGCCATAAAAAAAAATACGAATTCATCAATTAAATGTAACAATTTCAAAATGAATCAATAAAAGAATTGAAATAATTTTGCCCTCATCAAACGATTATTATACAGATTTTATTCTTTCGTTCTCATAAAACTTCGAACAAATTGTGACATATTTTAAAAAGAGCAATTCTTTTCAAAGTCAATTAAAAAATAAATGGCATTTCTAAAAGATAATCATGTAATGTTACGAAAAATATTTGTTTTTCTTTAATTCTACGAGGTTAATAGTTGGAAATTTGGATTCAGAGTTAGAGTTTCTGCTTTTGCTACAGACTGTACCTGATACATCCCATTCATTTTCAAAACTAACCGAACTATTTCCTATGCCAGCTGTCCAGTGACCAAAATTTTTCATGCACGCTATGTTCCGTGTTTAACTTCTTTTAACAGTAATTGGTATGCATCTAAATGCTGCAACTGTTTTAAAATATTCGGTTGCATTTGCTGTGTGTTTCATAATAAAAGCGCCCAATTCATTATGAAAATGCCGTGATAAAAGTATTGATTGTTGCATATCCAAATTCTTTTAATCACCTTTTAGTTCGAAAAAATTATAAGAATGAAAAATGAATGAATTAGTATAAAACAACTTTGAATAAAGTACTAATATTATTTTACAAACTGATAATTGTTTTAAACTCTTGATATGCCTTTAAATCAATAAAAAATAATTTGTTAAAAATAAATCTTAGGATTTTAAATGGATTTAAAAATCTATAGTATTATCAATAAATATAACAACATTATTTTAATTATTAATTATTCAAATTATTCTCTAAAAGTAATTTTCTTTCAATGCACGCTATATTATTTAGTAATACAAAAAAGCAATATTTAAAGATACTTTTAATGTAACAAAAATCCATTTTCTCTGATGAAGTAATATATGAAATTGCAGAAATAAAAGGTTTAATTTTTTATTATATTAGCTCAGTTTGGAATCGTACTTCTTTTGGATTATTGATTTTCCAGGCTATTCAAATATTAATATGCTATATATTTATTTTAAACTGCCCTTTTTATTTGAAACAATGGAAAAATTTTAATCGAAAAGAATCAATGTACTGCATTTTACTACGAGTGCGAATTAAAAAGCGCATTTACTATGAAATAAAAACTTAAGTGAAAATCCTACTTCAGCCTTAATCTATATTAAAAAAATTCACTTTAATTTTAAAGACGACAATAGAGTGTGATTTAATGGCCTATTAGAACAATCAAATTAGTTAGAACCTCTATTAACCTCTTCAAAACTAAGAGAAAATTTTTTCCAGTTATTGACTGCCGTATTTAGTTATCATCTTATCTATATTTTTTAAGCAGAATATCAAAAATAAATGTTTGCAGGAAGCAATTACGTATATTGGAAAGCAAAAAGGATGGATAATGACATACAATATCCATTTTTGCTTCGCATTCGTAAGAAATTGCTTCGTATAATTATCCTAACTTTCTGTATAGTAATTTTATTTCATAATTTTGTACTATTTCAGTTAAAATTTTATTTTAATGAATCAATAAATAAAAGATATTTCATAATAAACCTAACTGTAATTTGTGTTGCCTCTGTAATTCATTGGAAAAAATATTGTTTGTAAAATTATAAAACCACAACTACGCATTTTCTTATGATTTTTCAAAATTTATTTTGCATCTAAATAAATGAAATGAATAGTCACATATCAATATTTATTCTTAGCTATCTTATGGTCCTAAATAAAGGTAAATGTTTAAATAATAAAGTTAATATGTGTGTTGTCATTTTAAGCTCAGAAACATTTGATCTAAAACTGACAAGCCTGCTACAAATATACCGTGGAAGTTATGAATTTTTTGACATCGAAGAGATTCTTTGAAATTTTAATTATTTAAAAATTGAGACTTTGGCGCTTCATTTATTTTCCTTGTTGCTGCTTTCATCTTACTCTTTTTGCATTGTTAATAAGCATCATTATTGGAGATTTGACTTATATATCCATATTGAATTGGCTTCTTTTTAAATGTTGCAGTGAATTTTTCTCTTCCAGATTTAGCATTTTTTGGCGAACATTCCAAGTTCGCGTATTAAATTTTTATTTTATAAAATCGCTCTTTTAACTTGACGTTTTGCTAACTTCTTGAATTTTTTTAGTGAGTAAGAAAATTGTTTACTGAATAATGTTGGCATATAACATAAATTATGAAATATATTCGATAGTACATATTACAGTTAAAAAATACTGAAGTTGAATTTTCCCTTTTTTTTGGCCTTATATTTCTTTTATTCCTTAAGCATTGTCTATTTCGGAGAAGTCTAATTGCTGAATGTCTAAAATTAAAACTCAAGTTTTAAGTAAAATTGCATAAAATCAGAGCGGCGTGTAGAATAATGAAAATAACTACATATGGCTTCTAAAATTGTATGGATAATGTCACTATCAACATTATAAATTTACAAATATTTGTGGAAGTAAGGCATTAAGATTAAATTATGCATAAGAGATTTAATTGAAATTTTATATAACGAATAATTCCATTTGGTCTCAGATATCGGCTAATTTTGTGAAAATAAAATTATTGTTAGGTATTGAGTTTGAAAATTTTAGAAAAAATAACTTTAAAAGAAAAAAATGCATTGTGAAGAAATCAGTATCAATACTTAATTTAAGTTGGTTAAAAAATCATTTAGCTGAAAACACCAAAACTTGCTTAATTTTTAATTAATGTTTGGACTTTAAAACATGCTATCTTTTTCTTGTTTTGTAGATCATGAGCATCGAATTAATCCAAGATAAGCCAAAACATGTTCATATGTAAAAAAAGAATATTAAAATAAACATTCGCACTTACATATTTAGATGTTGGCGTCCTAACCTAGGGGTAGAGTGATCTGGGAGTCCCTGGGTCAAGTTCCGATTCGGGTATGGCTGTTGTTCTGTCTTCTATCTGTGAATAGTGGAATGTGCCCGCCCCTGTAAAAAGGGGTTGGGCAAGCGAATGTGAAGCATGACATAACTAAGTCGTACCCTTGGCCCTAGATGGCGATGTTGTAAAACAAGGGATCCTCATTTCGGCTTAAATCCCTGACTTCCAGTCAGCGGGCTTATAAAGTGCCATAGATTATAGCAACATGTATTTAGATGAATACATAAATAACGTTTTCATCGTTATATTAATGGAAGCTAGGATTATGAATCAGGGAATTGTCAAAGCATGAGTGGTAAAATTAATGAAATTCAAAAGTTTAGATAAAACTCCTTTTATTTAACTTTTAAAAAATAAGTATACTAATTTAGGCATATCTTATTACAAAAATAAACCGAAGTACAACACTTTTCAAAATATAATCAAGTCTATTTGAAATTTCTTTATTGATGAACTTGCCCAATTATGCATTATTTGAAATAGTCTCATCATAGAATTCGAGCTCTATAGCAACGGGAAATTGACGCAACTTTGCAAAGGGAAAATGATGCTTTGATAGATAGAGTTATTACGAAAATGGCTTCATATTCGGAGATGAATCGAGTGGCGTTTTAAGATATTAGTTCCGTATAGAGAATTTAAGTAAGTGTCTGGCTGTGAATATTTCCCGTTTTGCTTAGGGAGGATGAATTTTTAATGTTTTTTCATCAATCTATGCCAGAATTTGTGAACTGAGCATCGGCATCATCATTAAAAAAAAGATAAGAGTTTCCACATTCCTCTGAGAGATGTTAAATTGTTTGTCAAAAGAGAGTGATCTATACTTGTAAGAAATGGAAGATTGTTTAGAATATTTAGAGATATTAATGGTTTTTTCCATTGACGATGTTTTAGGTGTCTACAATAAATTATACCATGCAATATCTAGATGTGCATGAAAAATATATTTAAGACCCTTTTTATCCCTTCAAAATGGATTCATTTATATAGAAAAATAAGAAAGAGGATTTTTATCAGTTTTTATTAGAATATAAAAAAAACGACTGTTTTATATTCTAAGGAAATGTTATTCCCATATTTTCTTATACGAAATAGCGGAATACAAAAAGGTGTATAAATAAAATTTTATGAAACTATAAATACTTTAAAAGTACAAATGTTAAACATATGTAAAATATCTGTTTAATAAAAGTTGATTTCCTTGTTGAAAATTTAGAAAAATGATTTGTTTTCTTTATGCTATATTCAGACTTTCCTATAATTTTACTCTCGAAGTCCATGTTAACATTAATATTAATTTAAAATTTTAATTTTTT
>JAPMOQ010042017.1:4679-21107 GCA_026543055.1 Argiope trifasciata
TGACCTTGTATATATGATTAAATGGTAAATTGAAGAAAGTCTCCAAAAGCACCTGCTGTTTAATCATAATGAGTTGTTACACATATTCCTTAAGTACTGTAATTACTGTTGCATTCATTAAACTATTAGCCCTCATGCTGTGTAACTTGGTAGTAGTGATGGTTAGTTTTCATTAATTAGAGGCAAATTTTGTTTTGTTTCTAAACCAGTGTAAATATTTTGTTATGAAATGAAGCAGGAATAAAATAAATGTTTATGGATATTTAATGTTTGTATTTTACAGAGAAATGAAGTAGAATTAAAATTTTTTAATTATTGCAGAATGATCAAATTTAACACAATAGCCAATATATTTTTTATTGGCACTAATTATTCACTAATAATAAATTATCCAATAAACTTTATAGAAATGCATTTCAAAAATCTCAAATTTTAATTATGAATTTAAAATTTTTAAAAGCAATTATTTTGTTTCTGTTCATCAATATATTGTCAACACTTGTATTGAGCAAGCCTAATTATCATGTTAACATTTGACAAGCCTTTAGCTTTTTATACTTTCATCACGATGAAGACAAGATGAAAATCTTAGTTTATTAAATGAAATTCTTAAAAATTACTTGATTTTTTAAAAAAGTTTTTTACTAAAATTTTTTTTTTTATAAAAACTTTTTATCAGTTTTCAGAGGACATAAAAAAAAAAATCTTTTTTTAACAAAAATATTTTTAAAGTCCTTTGAAGTAAATCAGAGCACCCATTTCCAATGCAGCTTTAATACATTTGTTAATTTTCTCTAGGGAATCAGTATGAAATCTTAAAAGAGACCAATCATTATATTTTGGTTAAAATGAATTTAAAAAAAAATTTAATTCAAAAATAAGACAGCCTGATATTTCATAGCCCCAGCCCAACTACCAAACATAAATTCCTGTACGATTACAGACATAATAATATTTCGAGGGAACCAAACATTGGAGCACCAAAAGAATTACGAGAACTGCGAATAATTCCATGGCAGACTTCTTTTAAAACAAAAATGTAGACGATTTGCGAATTCGCATAGTGATAATTAAAAATGTGAAAACGAAAAATTTTTTTTTTGCAAATATTAACACTAAAAATGAAATAAATGTTATTTTAATTAATATTAATTTAATTCTAAACTTTCTTTGTATAATAAATTTTACATTAAAATAATTAGCAAAATGTAAATCATCTGAAATTGATATTTTAAATATTAAATTTATTATAAAACGGTTGTAGTTCCTGAACATCTCAGCTATTGTAAAAAGTAGTAAACAAAACAGAATTAGGGTTACTGTAAGAAAGTTCCGTTGGGTTACCATATTGGCGATAAACTCGGGGGCACACTGCGCTACACTTCAACCGAATGTTTTTCTATTTGATATTTTCTTTAATCAAACGTCTTGCATACTTCTATAATGTCTTTTTAATTTCCAAGATTCACACATGTCTGATTGCAGCTTGTGAATTTTAGAAGTGGTCTGTGGTGTATTGAATTTAATGATTTTCGGTGTAATCGACATATCAAATTGGGATTTTTAGAATTTTATTTGCATGAGTAAGATTACCAAGGACATTAAGCAAAGGCAAATGTTTGAGTAATCTTAGAAAGTAAAGTTTTAAAATGTGTTTTTTTGATAATTTTTCTTGTATTCCTTGCATTTGTTTATACTGCTTTATTCAATTGTAGCTGAGCAATAAAAAATTATGGAACTGTAAGGTTGAAATATACATTTAGTCATAATGCTTCCAAATGTATTTATAAAAGACTGTGTGCATTGTTTTTTAACTAGCTTTATTTATTATTAATTATTCTCTATTTTTTTTTGTTCATATTCAAATATTAGATTTGCAAACACACATACAAATAACTTTCAAAACACTAACATTTCTTCAAGGGAAGAAGTTGTATTTTTGTCACATTTGTTTTCTTCATCAAACATGTAGCAGTACAAATGTGCTTTTGTTGCTATAGGTCTGTTCACTAGAAATTATATATATATATTTCTCATTTTCCCAAGAAGGAATGCTGTTTTTTCTTACATTTCCCCTGAAGATTCAATGTTCTCAAAGGAATAATGCTAGGTTGTTTTGCTGTCTGTGTGTGTATTTGGATATTACTTACAAAATTAAATAAATCACTAATTATATTTAAATACTGAGAAAAGTGGAGAATTTTTGTAGTTTATCTTTGCACAAGCTATCCTTGAAAGGACTATTGTAGAATAAGAGGACAAAAATGTTTCAAGTTAAGGAAAATTGCAAAAATAAATAAAAAATAAATAAGGTGAGTGGGTGGGGGTATTTTCTTTTCATTCAATTATATAATACCCTTTCTTATATGCTTATTAACATACACAGGTATTACATATCATTCACAGGTAAGATTGAACCTATAGATTAGTTGGTGACATAAAGTAAGATCTTATTAAGAATTTAGTTTAAGCATTGATCCAGCTTACAGAGAAAAGAAATTATTGTATGTATACATAATGGTATATTGTGAAAAAATATATATAAAGGGTTGGACCTAAAATTATTATTTTTGTAGTTCTAAAACTTTTGAGAAATTCATGATTTTATTCATCTTTGAGGAATGAAAACAAAACCGGTAAAATATATTTTGGGAAGAGGACAAATATAGGCACATAATAATATAAAGCTGTTTCAAGGTTTGGATTAGTATAATGCTTTCAAATTATATGAATTTTTTTAAAATTATTTTGTTTCATAAATGTAGAAGGCAACTAAATTAATAGTTTTCTCATTAAGTATTTGATTTAAATGCATATTATCTCAATATCTACCAGGCAATTATATGTTCATGAAATATCATTAATATTCATAGAAAAAGTTTTCCAAATTATTTTACTTTTTCTCCGAGGAATTTTTTTTAATGTTGGTACTTATTATTATTAACAGAGGCACACATATAAAAAAAACCTTATGATAGTTAAATTTGAAGAATGATAGTTTTACCTCTGTGATGCAATCCTTATTTGAAACTGTTAACTGCTATATTTATTTTTTCTTATATTGTATTTTTATTATCATTCACTATAATTATTCAAAAGGGTTTGAAACAAAAAATATTTACACACATATATGTATATATATATATATATATATCTCCCAAAAAGTGGAATAAATATTTATTTCTGTAAATATTATACTGAGGCATATACTTCCTGTTACAAAGTTTCAGTAAATAAGCTAAGCAATTATATGAAAAGACTGATTTCTATAGAGAATAAAAATATATAAAGTTTTTATACAGCACAGTTGTATAAAAAGGTCGATTAGTAGAATGCTTCTTTCATATCTGCAAAGACAGTTTCATGTTTTTTTTTCAAAATTAACATAGATATCTATTTTTAAATTTAGTCGAATTACAAATTTAGATGGAAACATTTATTTCAGAGTGTGGTGTTATTTGTTTAAATGATTACAAACTACTGCATCCATACTTTCTTGGATAGGAATGGAGTTGATGAGTGTTATAGAGATGATGCAGAAATTGACAGTTTAAGTTATTTTTTAATTTCATCATCAACATAATAATTGGTTTTAATCAAACATTCATGGATAGCTTTAAACAAATTATGATTGATGTCTAAATTTTTACAATTGAAACCTTGCTTTCGGTGAATCAAATCTTTCTGTGTAATTTGATCAAATGAGTTATAATCTAGATAAAAGTATCAATTGTCTAAATGACCACCTTTGAAAGGATTAAAATTAAATTTTCTAACCAGAGATGCATCATCAGCAGCAATGCTCCCATAAATGCATTGTAAAACACTACACTGAGCAACAAGTGATATCTTACGTTTTATGCAGCTTTATGTTTGATCTAATAAGTGAGTCACCATGATGAACTTCCTAATACAAGTATAGTTATGCAATTATGTGTAGTCGTCCAAGATGCTAGGTTATTTACTTGAATTGATGTATATGTTATTGATGTTTTTTAAAATGGTAATATTAGTTAATAAATGCAGCATTAGCTTCTGATTCCATCTTTTTTATTACCTATTATGATTTTTCTATTATCTATGAAAAATTCAATAAAAACTTGTTTAAACTTCAGTTAGTGATATGAAAAACTTGTCAAATTCAATAAATTTATCTTTTAATATCTTTGCAAATTTGATAGACAAAAGCATGAAACTTTGTGTCTGCATAAATAATTCCTAAGAAAAACATTTTACTAATTGACACACTTACCCTATGATGACTGTGTAAAAAATGAATTTATTATTATTATTAACCTCCATAGAATTTAATATTTATTCATGCATTTGCCTACCTTATAAATGAAATATTCTAAATGGAAGTATGCATCTAGATTCAATATTTATAAAAATAGTTGTTCCACTTTTTTGGGGACATTCTCTGTATTTTGATTATTATAAAGTTGTTCCTTTTGAGTTTCAGAAACATTGGTCAGTTTGCAATTTTGATTATTTTGATTGAAGTGAAAACAGTTTTCTATGTTAAACTATAAATAGTATTTAATCATTTAGATTTATTATTGGCTGTTTTTTTTTTCACTTTTTTTTATTGCCTGGTTCAAAAGTTTCTTTTTCATGAATTATAAAATGAACTTGAGCATAACCCTAATTGGTATCCATTTATTATTTAATGAGGGCCTTCTAGATTAGTAATTTTTTTAATGTTTTTATAGAAAATAATTTTTTGATATACATAAAAAAAACTCACTAGAATTTTGTAAAAACCTTTTCACAGCTATATATATGTGAATAAAATATTCTTTTCTACAATTATTTAATTTTTTTATCCTTAATGAATTTTTTCTCCCGGTTCAAATCAGGTTGAAAAGTGCAGTTACTGGTTCTGGATCAGGAAACTCATCTCCTCCTCCTTCACCACCCCCTGTCAATGGATGTCCTAATGGCCAAGTAATTTTAAATTATTCTTTAAGATGTGTTGAATATTTAACTTTAATTGACTTTTATCTGGACTATTCATGATATCTATACACTTATTTTATTTTCTTTCTCAATTATATCATTGTTAATATTTGTATTATTCAGACTTGTGCAGGGTGTGTAGTGCATCATGAATTAATCTAAATGTCATGTTTAAGCACCTTAAAAGTGCTTAGTTTTCTTGAGAAGTGTAAAGACAGCTTTTTGTTTCTTCATATGTTGAATACAATAATTTGGGTTAGTTGTGGTAACGCTATGCAGATTTGAATTTTTTTCCCCTTTTTTCTGTTTTATTTAAATTTAAAAGCACTTCAGAATGAAACCGAAAGATTGATTAATTGACGTTTGGTTTTAAATACATCAATCACTAAGAAAATAAACATAATCGTTTGAAATAATCGGTCGAAAGCTTCGGGCTACTGTCCTGCCGTCACAAGAAAAACCCTGAACATGGTGGCCGTAAGTAGACGAGTCTAAGTAAATAGGGAAGTAGGCTTTAAAGCAAACCACAAAATTTGGCTAACTGGCTTCATTAGGCGAGAAATTCTTTTTGCTTGTGTTTTATACAGATGTATTTATATGACAATTAAATAAAATTAAACTGTAGATAAACTTTGAAATTATTTATTATTTAAGTTTTAAAATAATGTCTTTCATAAGAAAGTCTTCAACAATATTTCTTCAACTGCTTTTGTATTGATTTTTTAAGATATGAGGCTGCCATCAATTAAATAAAAATCACTGGATAATAACAAAATAGTTTGATATTTTCTTGAAGACTCATGTGTTTTTAAGAATGGAAAGCTTAAGTTTTAAAACTAAATTCCCCCACTCCCTCCGTTTTACACTGGAATTTATGAGTTTTGAATAAGGCGAAAACGATAGTTTCAAATAATAAATTTATGATCAGAAAAAAATAGTTAATTTGGAGTTGTTTGATTCATAATAGTACTGTTACTGTTTGATATGAATAAAAAGTAAAAATACGAAATTCAGCAAAAAATTAAAATTTAAATAATCTAATAAATAGGCAAATTGAAAGATATTTATTCCTTTCATATTCTTTTAAGAAATAACGAAGTATTTATCGGAATCTTCGGGAATAACTCATACATTCCAAAATTGGTTATCCAATCCTCCATAGCACTTCTTACAGATATATTACTCATAACGTAATATCCTTAAATTGCTAAGGGATAAATGTTTCCAAAGAATTTTAATAAATTAAAACATTACTTAAAATTATTTGGCTAGATTACTAGCTGAATATATAAGTGAAATGAGTTTACTCAAAAAACCTGATATAATTTAGTTGATCAATCAAAATTAACACTGTACAAGGCAAAATGAGACTTCTTGCTGGTGATTCTTCAAATTATAACGATTCTTCTAACTGGTTCTTTCGGCGCCTAAAGGAATACAGCCTTTTCCTTTACCCCCAAAATTTAATAGAATATCCTGTTTACTACTTTTAGGTTTTTTACTCCTGACGGTAAATCAGTAAGCACATCTTCATTAGCGTTGGAAAAAAAACACCCCTGAAGCCTTACATATTTTTGGCGGGAATTTTCAACGCCAGTGGGCGTAACGCAAGAGGTAACGCGATGCAGATTAGAAAATTTTATTTCATTTATTCTGTTTTATTTTAATTTAAAAATACTTCAGAATGAATCAGAAATATCGATTAATTAACAAAGTTTGATTTTAAACAAATGAAACACTAAGAAAATAAACAAAATCGTTTGAAATAATCGGTCGAAATTCTGCTAAGCCTATCCTCATTAGTGTGATAAAAAAGTGAAGCCTTACCCACCTTTGATGGGAATTGGCTTCAAATTCTTGACCCGAAAGTTAGTTTTTAATTAATAAAAACTAACCACTTAACTAACTGGAATAAATAGTTGCCTATGTCCTATTAAAATCTATTATATGACTGTGCTGAATTTCATCCATTTCCATTCAGCCATCCAAATTTCCATATTTATAATAGTAGTAGTATATATAATATAAAACAAGTATGTATATTTCAAATATTAAGGTTGGTGACTACATTAAAAAGTGGTAGTTTTTTAGTCTTCCAGTTTTGTGATGGTAAGCATTCTTTAATGCTTAGTTTTATAAGACTACAACTAAAATTTTTAAATGGAGGGAGTTACACTTTTTAACCAATATATATCGAATCGTGTTTGTTATTGCATATATAAAAATCAAATACAAACTGTTTGGTTATTCTATGCTGCTACATAAATGGCATTTTTAGAAATGATATATCTATCTTAATAATCTAATAGCTTATTACTGTAAGAAATATTGCAAAATATCACAGGTTTTAATTGTTAAGGTATCCGAACAGGTTCGGAGCACTTTTTGAGAAAAACATGTTGTAGACATACTTTAACCATATTTCTGATTTTAAAACTATTCAAAATTAGTAATAAGAAGTCAATATTTGGAATATACTTTAAAACTTTTTGAAAATTGGTATTTAATAGCATAAATTTAAGCAAATTCTTATAAAACTTCAAATTGGCTACACCAAAAACTATTACTCTTATTCTAACCAAACTTATACCAAAATAGACTACATAGTTTTCTCTATGGAATGAATTTCAATCTTATGGTTCTAATAATAAATAAAAATTTTACAATCAATTAAAGATTTATCATGCATTTTTTAGTAAAATTATGACATTATTATTCAAACAATAGGCTGTAAATTAAAAACTATTCACTCTATCTAAATTATTTTAGTTCATTCCCTAGAAAATTGTATAAAAGTCCTTAAAATTTCTTAGTAATATGATAATTATACTTTGAGATTTGATTTGATTTGAAGTGAGCAACAAATGAGTAAAAATCAGTTTTGAGAAAAATGCATTTAAAGTTTTTAATAACTTGTTTTAATAATAAATTATGGGTGTACAAACTTAAAACTCACCGTATTTATAGGTTATACCTTCTTCCTCTTTTAATAATTTTCCTTTTTCAATCATTTAAATTTTTTCTGGCAATTTTTGCACCTGGAAGTGAATACTGTTTAGATTCATTTTTTCTATCTCTATCGAGCTCAGCAAATGTTTTAACTGAATTTACACTAGGATACACTCAAATAACCTTAAGGATACTTAGTTATTCTGTACAGCCTTCGTTAAAATGTATTGCAGACATAAATACCCCTAATCTGAGGATTCAGAGCTCAACAAAGACATGTTTAGGTACAAATTTCCACAAAACATCATTAAAACTTATTGGCATTTTGTGTTTTCCTGTGCAAAAAATCTTCAGTACATAAAATTACAAATTTTATAATGTTTTTGGCCCTTGTAATTGGTATTTCCGGTTATTTTAATGTCCACTTCCGGTTTACTGATTATTACGAAAATATTAATATCTAATTAACGTGGAGACAAAAGTAAACCTGTTTTTGATAGCTCAATGGTTGGTTTATCTAATAAAATAATTTTTAGAAAATGTCATTGTTGACTCATCCGGCCAGACGTGAGTGGCGCCAATGAAGAAGCAACAAACTGACTTTAGTTATTATTATTATATTTTGCTGTTTAATCATTTTTCGTTATTTATGTTTCTGGAGGATTTTGTATTCGATCAGTCGTCATTCTTTATTCGCCATTCGCTCGTCTCTAGTCGTTCCATTAAAATGGTTGAAATATTCTTTGAGGTCTGCTTTCTTTGCGTAAGATTCAATTAATCTTCGGAATGAGGTGAATAGATTTTCATTTCATAGTCATTCATCAATCATTATTCATTTATTTCTAAGTCGTTAATTCTACATAAATTTTTTGGTCCGTCGTAGCCTGAGTTATCGATGAAGTATTAAAATTCACTACTCGAAAATCGAAATCAAAACAGTATTTTATAATACTCAATAGTCATTCTATTATTTAAACATTATATTCTTTGTAGTTGCTATTTGTTATTATTGCAAAATGCATAATGAGTCCTAAAATTTCTAAAACCGAAGTTCATTTTGAGCAAGTATGCAAGGAGTTAGATTTATTTAGTCAGTTAATTAGAGACTGTGATAAAGAACAACAGTCTAAAATCAAAATTTTAAAATCGAAAGTGAAATCTGCTAAAATTAAATTAGCGGAAATAGTTCAGAACTTTACAGTAAAAGAGAATGATGATAATTTAGGGAAGTATTTGAAATACCAGGAGATAATTTTGGATTTATTAGTGGATCTTGAGGAAAAAACAGATCCAGAGTCGGGTAATAATGCCAGATATTCGGAATCCAAGGTTAAAGGTTCAGTCGTGAAATTACCTAAATTTGACCTTCCGCATTTTTATGGGGATTCCGAATCGTGGATTTCTTTTAAAGAATTATTTATTTCCACTGTATTAGAAAATGAAAATTTGTCAAATCTCGAGAAACTACAGTATTTACATTCGTCAGTTAGAGGAAACGCGGCAAAAATAATTCGTGGATTCTCTTTAAAAGAGGAGAATTTAAAGCATTGCTGGGATTTATTATGTGAAAGATTCGAAAATAAAAGACTGCTAGCGTTATCCCAAATAAATAGAATATTTTCTACAAGGTTAGTTAAAGCATATAACTCAAAAACTTTGTTAGAAATAATTGATACGTGCAATGAATCTGTTAGAAATCTTAATACTTTAGGGCTAGAGTCTAATTCGTTGAGTGACTTGATAGTAATTCAATTTATGGTTTCGAAATTAGAACAACCGCTAAAACGTAGGTGGGATTTAACGTTAGAGAGTGATGAGATACCAGACTTAGATAAATTTCGGAAATTTATTGAGCGGGAAGCTCGAAGTTTAGATGACGTGACGGGTATTAAATCAGAAACGAAATTCAATTCAACAAAAAAATCACCTGATGCTGGAGTAAATCGGAAACAAATAGTTAACAGTGTGATTGTTAAGAAAGGTTATACTTGTGTAGTGTGCAATCAAACTCATGCGTTATTTAAGTGCCCTACGTTTAATAAAATGCCTGTTTTTGAACGGTGGAAGGTTATAGAATTTAATAAACTATGTCAAAATTGTCTGCGTCAAAATCATCTGTTGGAAAACTGTAGAATTAACATAAATTGTAAAAACTGTGCTGAAAAACATCACACTCTTTTGCATGTATATGCAGCTAATGCTGGAAGTAATGAAGTAGTTGGTAACCATAATTCGGAACTGTCAATTTCAAATACAGCACAATTTTATTCTAGTAAGGTGTTGTTATCAACTGCTTTAATTAACGTGAAAGGCAAAGGAGGGAAAGTTAGTCAGTGCAAAGCTCTAATTGACAGTGGAAGTCAAAATTCGTTAATCACGAGGGCCTGTGCCGAACGTTTAGGATTGGCACTACATAGTACATCACATAGTTTGGTAGGTGTTAATTGCATGGTTGCAGACACATTACTAGAAGAAACCAAATTTGAATTCACTCCGCATTTTTCAGCAGATTTATTTTCGGTAAATGCATTCGTTGTGGATAGGGTAACATCACCTCTTCCGAATTTTCATTTGAATCAGAACGAATGGCCTCATATCAAAGGGTTACAACTCGCAGACCCTAATTTCTTCATACAAAGCTCTATAGACGTGCTGTTGGGAGCGGACATTTTCTCACGTTTAATTAATGGAAATGCCATCATAGGCCCAGTGGGAACTCCTACTGCTTTTCCCAGCAAAATTGGCTGGTTTCTATGTGGTCAAGTTGACTTCAATACAAATGCCAGTCCCAGTGTTATCTGTCATACAACGTGTACAAACAATGAATCTTGTGTAAACGAAACTTTAAAGAAATTCTTCGATTGTGAATCGTTACCTGAATCGGAAAAAATCTGTTATTCCGAAGATACTGTGGAACAATTGTTTCTAAATACAACGACTCGAACCGATGAAGGGAAATATGTCGTTAGACTACCCTTCAAGGAAGATAAGGTGATCGGTGAGAGCAAAATGGATGCTCTTCAGAGGTTTTATACTATCGAGAGAAAATTAAATCAAAAGCCTGACCTACGGAAACAATACATTCAATTTATGAAGGAATATATAGACATGAAACATATGACGCTCTTAAAACCAGATGAAACATCCCTTCAACCTAATTATTTCCTTCCTCATCACGGTGTAGTGAACGAACACAGTACTACCACTAAACTTAGGGTAGTGTTCGACGCGTCATACAAATCGAATAACAACAAATCATTAAATGATGTGCTATTAAAGGGACCTAAACTCCAAAGGAGTATTTTTGATATTTTACTTAAATTTAGAAGTTATCCGGTTGCGTTTACGGCTGATATAGCCAAAATGTATCGGCAAATTTTCGTGGCCGAAGAGGATAGAAAATATCAAAGGATTTATTGGCGAGAAAGTGCTGATCAACCAATCAATATTTATAAACTAAACACTGTAACCTACGGTACATCATGTGCACCATATTTAGCCATTCGCACAATACAAAAGTTATGTGAAGATGAATATGAGAATTTCCCAATCGCAGCGGAAATCGCTAAGGAAAACTTTTATGTCGATGATTTATTGGCAGGAGGAGATTCAATAGAAGCAGCTCAAGTCATAATTCAGGAGTTACGGAAATTTATGAATTCAGGAGGATTTCCCCTTAGAAAATGGGCTTGCAGTCATCCCGAGGCTCTTTCTGAACTGCCAGAGTCCGATAAAGCAGATAGTGTAGTTCATTGTTTTGATCAGGAATCATCTCAAAGAGTTCTGGGAATATTCTGGAATTTAAATTCGGACTGTATTCAAGTTCGGACAGTAGATCCCAAATGCATCACCACTAAACGACAATTGTTATCGCAGATAGCTCAAACATATGATCCGTTAGGCTTGATGGCACCAGCCACAGTCGTCCTGAAAATTATGCTTCAAGAACTCTGGTTGGCTGAAGTATCTTGGGATGAACCCTTACCTCGGCATATTCTCGAAAAGTGGCTCAAATTTCAATCTGAACTCCCTCATCTGAAAGACATTCAAATTCCTCGATATATGCATGTAGTTAATGCCACTAAAATAGAAATTCACGGGTTCTGTGATGCCTCTGCAAAGGACTATGCCGCCGTTGCCTATTTACGCGTAATATCCCACAGTATCCATGTATCTTTAATAGCTTCAAAAACGCGAATTGCACCCGTGAAACGCTTAACTTTGCCGCGGCTTGAGCTTTCCGGAGCAGTTTTATTGGCTGAATTGGTGAATGCTATACAGACTACCGTTAAATTCAAGGTCGATGAAGTCTTGCTATGGTGCGACTCCTCAATAGCATTAAGCTGGATATCTAACCCACCAACAAAGGGGAACCAATTTGTGAAACATCGTGTGGAGAAGATAAACTCACTGACGACAATTGAATCTTGGAGACACATACCGGGAAAACAAAATCCGGCTGATTCCGCCTCTCGCGGACTTTTCCCTGGGCAGTTAAAGGCTAGCAACTGGTTTGTTGGTCCACCATGGCTTCTATCGGATTTAAACGTACCTTTTAAATATATTGCCCAGTTCATCGATTTCAGAAGATAATATATTACGAGATCAGGAACCTCATTGTTTAGTAGTAGAAACTACCCAGTTCCCGGACTTTCTATTGAAATATTCGTCATACTTAAAACTAGTTAGAATCGTTGCATGGATTTTCAGGTTTTCTAATAATTTTAAATCCTTGAAATTAACCGGACCGTTGCAATCTCAAGAAATAGATTATGCGAAACGAAGAATAGTCAAACTTATACAGGCGTCAGAATTCTCCGAAGATATCCGACAATTAAGAAAAAATAAATCAATGAAACCAACCAGTAAATTGTCGCCATTAAATGTATTTTTGGACTCAGACAGCATTCTTCGTGTAGGAGGTCGACTAAGTAAACACCAAACATTATCGTTCGACCAAAAACATCCTATGTTAATTCCAAAGAATCACCATATATCGACCTTAATTATACAACATTTCCACAAAATCAGTTTCCATGGAGGACAAAATCTTGTCTTATCATTAATTCGTCAAGAATACTGGATTCCGGATGGACTTTCCACTGTGAGAAAGGTACTCAGAAATTGTGTAAAATGTTTTAAATTAAGTGCAAAACCCATTCAACAAATGATGAGTGATTTGCCGGTGCCCCGCATCTCAATAAGACGACCATTCGAAAAAACTGGGGTCGATTATGCTGGACCAATTGTTACCAAATGCCAGCATCAGAGAAAAGCCACCAGATTCAAATTGTACATATGTTTATTCGTTTGTATGAGCACCAAGGCTATCCATCTGGAACTAGTCACCAGTTTATCTACAGAAGCGTTTTTAGCGACCCTACGACGTTTCGTCGCACGTAGAGGCTACCCAGCCGACATTTATTCCGACAATGGAAGGAACTTTGTAGGAGCCAATTCCTACATAAAATCCTTAATTGACTTATCTCGAAGTGAGGCTATTCAAGACTTCTCATCCGCCAAGGCTATCACGTGGCATTTCATGCCCCCCCCCTATGCCCCCAATTTTGGTGGGTTATGGGAGGCGTCGGTCAAATTAACTAAACGCCATCTACTGAAAGCATGTCAAGGTTCGCTTTTAACATTCAAAGAGTTGTCCACATTATTATGCCAAATTGAGGCATGCGTAAACTCAAGGCCTCTGGTACCCCTGTCCCCTGATTCCAGTGATATCAGAGCCTTAACCCCTGGCCACTTCCTCATAGGAGCTCTTATGATGGAACTCCCTGAAAGAAATATACGCAGTACTAATCTAGATTTGAGTTTATCTTCTAGATATGGCCGTCTCCTCCAGCTCAAGAAGCAGTTCTGGATACGATGGCCAAGAGAATACCTCTCCCAGATGATGTCTCGTCCCTTAAAGCACCGAGAGAACAGAGTCATCCAAGTTGGTGATTTAGCCGTCATTCAAGAGGACTCAGTGCCAACTCTGTACTGGAAATTAGGCAGAGTAGTTAACGTATTCCCTGGAAGGGACCAGATCACTCGCGTTGTGGAGCTGAAGGTCGCCTCCGGAATCATCCGCCGTCCAGTTTCACGACTGGCCATCCTGCCAGTGTCTTCGCCGGGCCCCCCAAGATGTTGACTCATCCGGCCAGACGTGAGTGGCGCCAATGAAGAAGCAACAAACTGACTTTAGTTATTATTATTATATTTTGCTGTCTAATCATTTTTCGTTATTTATGTTTCTGGAGGATTTTGTATTCGATCAGTCGTCATTCTGTATTCGCCATTCGCTCGTCTCTAGTCTTTCCATTAAAATGGTTGAAATATTCTTTGAGGTCTGCTTTCTTTGCGTAAGATTCAATTAATCTTCGGAATGAGGTGAGTAGATTTTCATTTCATAGTCATTCATCAATCATTATTCATTTATTTCTAAGTCGTTAATTCTACGGTCATTTTTTGCAAAAATCGATCTTTTCAATGTGTTCGGGGATACCTTAATCTTATAAAAAAAATTTTGTAATTGATAGTTCATTTTTGATACTTTTTTTTGCCAAAACCAAGAAGACATAATTCGATTTATAATAAAAACATTGTACAAATGTGTAAATACAGAAATAAGTATTAAAATTTAAAGAATAAGCATTTTAATTTAAATTTATTTTTCAGTAAATGAAGGAATCATAAAATTGAAAATAACCTAGGCTTTGACAATGGACAGGTTTATATCAGTGTACAAGTAGAAAGGTGCTTAATTTTTTTGGCTATTTAATTTTTTGCAGCAGTTTCTCACTGCAACTCTGTTCTATGAATTCTGGGGATGTAACAGATTTCAAGTGAAATAATTAATCGGTTTCATGATCTCTTTAATAATATATATATAAGTATTGTGTGAAGTGGTTAATTAGCATTTTCTTGTTTACAGTTTTCTGAAAGTCTTTGAGGCAAGATGAAACTTTTTATTCTTTGGTGTCAAATTTTATCATTCCATAACTATCCCCCCTCCCCGCAGTAAAATCTTTTTGTATATTGAAGTTTGTCTTGATAAACGAGCACCTGAAGCAGTTGAGGGGATGAACATGAATTTTGGGTTTTTTTTTTGGCTGGCAGAGGGGGTAGGGGGGGGGGGGGGGGGGTAAATAAAGCACCACTTAGAATGGATTTCTTAAAAGAATTTTTCAATTTTTTTTATTCGAGAACTTCTTTTTAAAAAAGTTAAAAGGAATTTTAGCACACATTTGCAGTATCATAAAAACATATTATTTCACAAAAATTGTTTATACACTGTTTTAAAGATTTTTTAAAAATAGTTTTTCAATGACTAAAATTTTGTTTGAATGAATTCTTATTTTTTTTTTTCTGTCTTAGTTTTAGTAATTTTTGGTAAATCGATTTTTGATAAAAATTTGTCATTTTTTTTAAATAATAATATTTAAAACAGTATCATTGTTTCTTCAAATCTTTCAGTCAAATTATTT
Source organism: Argiope trifasciata (assembly GCA_026543055.1). Classification (NCBI taxonomy): domain Eukaryota; kingdom Metazoa; phylum Arthropoda; class Arachnida; order Araneae; family Araneidae; genus Argiope; species Argiope trifasciata. The sequence continues at coordinate 20,069 of JAPMOQ010042017.1, forward strand.
TACTGGTATTAAAAACGCGATAGAAGAAAAGTTTTCTTTGCTTTAATTTAAACTCAAAGTATTTTAATCAGTTCATTGGATAAAATTCTTTATTTGATGATTTTTGTCAAATTTTGAAACAATTCAATATATTGTATCATGCTTTCAAAAAATACTTAAAAAAATTTTCAGCTAGCATTTTTTTAAAAATTTTACTTTTAACTACAGAACTTGCTCTTTTTTACTTTTTTGTATTTGCAATATAGAGAAAGTATTGTATTCATCAAAAAATTCAAACTTGAAATTTTCTCAAATTTATATGCTTTAGTCTTGAATCCAAAGTTCCCTGAATTTGAAAAATAAATTTTTGGAAAATGCCCTCCTACAATTTGGTCACTTCGAAAATCTGTTAAATCTGACATAATGCTCTTGACAAAAAGTCCAAAAGATAGCTATAGTATACAACTTTACTAGAGCTATCCTATACAACCATGATATATACTTTTTATATTAAAAAACTGTTAGAAATTTATTTTAATCTTTATGGAGCACATTTTGAAATGTGACTTACATGCACAAGTGTTTCCATTATTTTGCTAGCCATTCATATATATATTTTCAATCATTTTAGGTTTATTTTAATAATTAGACAGTTAAATTTTTTATTTTTACGCTATGTGTTTAAGAAAATTCAGTTTAAAATAGATACTGTTTAAACTTTTGGTTTGTACTATTACATATTGCATCTCATTGAATGTTAATTTACCATGATTTTTCTTCTTTAGTTAGACTGTCCTGAACTGTCTGATCCTGAAGAGGATGAACATAGACTACAGTATGCATATGTTTTATGGTTTTCACAGCGCCAAAGTGGTAAACAAAATAACGTGCAGCCTTATGATCAGAATTTAAAACTTATTGGTGGCTTTAATACTGTAAGTTCCTTCCAAATTCTTTATTGTTATAATATATTTATTATGCATTCTTTATTTGATGTGCAGTACTACATAACTATTCCCGTAATATACATAAACAGTGAAATAAAACAGTGTTAATTTCA
>JAPMOQ010042026.1:0-22390 GCA_026543055.1 Argiope trifasciata
GACAGATCATAAGGATTTCAATCTTCTAACGAGTCCAATGCATTCTTTTTTTCCAAGCCTGTTGAAAATGTATTCAAGAAAATTATGCTGTTTCGCTTTAACTGAAATTACTATCGATCTCAAAGAATAATAGATATTCCGAAATAATTTCGTATCACACTGTGCCTAAGAGTTTTCAGTTTGATCCGTTTCCTTAAATTCCAGCATTAAATTATATCTCACAATGTTATAAATTTCCAGGAGGCCAAGGATCTGGACAGCAAGGACCAGGAGGTTCCGGTCAAGGAGGTCCTGGTGGTCAAGGACCATACGGACCAGGTGCAGCCGCCGCTGCCGCCGCAGCTGCTGGAGGATACGGACCAGGAGCTGGACAACAAGGACCTGGAAGTCAAGGACCAGGAAGTGGTGGACAACAAGGTCCTGGTAGTCAAGGACCATATGGACCAAGTGCTGCCGCAGCAGCAGCAGCCGCTGGAGCAGGATACGGACCAGGAGCTGGGCAACAAGGACCTGGAAGTCAAGGACCCGGAAGCGGTGGACAACAAGGTCCTAGTAGTCAAGGACCATATGGACCAAGTGCTGCCGCAGCAGCAGCAGCCGCTGGACCAGGATATGGTCCAGGAGCTGGACGACAAGGACCTGGCAGTCAAGCACCAGTTGCATCCGCAGCTGCTTCTCGACTTTCTTCTCCTCAAGCCAGTTCTCGAGTTTCATCAGCTGTGTCAACTTTGGTGTCGAGCGGTCCTACGAATCCTGCCTCACTCTCTAATGCTATCAGTAGCGTTGTATCACAAGTCAGTTCAAGTAATCCTGGTCTTTCTGGTTGCGATGTACTCGTCCAAGCATTGTTGGAAATTGTATCCGCCCTGGTACATATCCTTGGATCTTCTAGCATTGGGCAAATTAATTACGCCGCTTCTTCTCAGTATGCGCAATTGGTTGGTCAATCTTTAACTCAAGCCCTTGGTTGAAGTTCTTTTAAATGATTGCAAAATGTATTACCTTTGCATATTTGTAATTAATCTGAATAAATTATGAGGCATATTAGTAATGTCTAATTCTTTTTCTTCTTCAAAATTTACATGTCAGATTTAAGGTTTTCCTAAATAATTTTTTCTTTTTTTAAATGAATAATCATATTTTGACACATATGTTTTTTACGATACGAATTTTTATCCATACAATCGGAAATTCTTACGATTCAAATTTTTTCGGATCTTTTCCTTTCATGAATATATTTTCCAAAGATAATTTCTTATTACATATTCTTCATTCAACATAACAACATTATATTGACTAAAATAATTTTAATTTACACCTTGTCCCTGTGTTCCAATTTTAACAGTATGACTTGAGTGAAATCAGCAGAAAGAGTTGTCTCGTGAATACGTAATCGAAACTCGATATAATTAAATCGATTGAATTCAATCAATAATATTTAAAAGTACAACATTTTTATATGTGTAATTAAAGTTTATGATTTCAAAAGCTAGTGTGCAAAGTATCATATCTTACTGTAAGAAAACTCAGCAGAATTTGTAACATTCATTTGAAACATTGAATATTACAAGAGTTTACTCAATATCTTTGAACTAAAGAATCCATGTAGTTCTTACTTTCTACAATCTGGAATAATGAGAGACGATAAATTAGGCTTTTATCCATCTAAAATTAAAAATAAATAAAACTACAACTATAGTGAGAGCAATACCTCTTATTCCATCTCTCTAATAACTGTCAAATTTCTTAATAAATCTTTGTAAAAGAATAAAATAATCTATATTAAATTTCAAAAAAGTCTGATAAAACATCATAGTATTTCATTGACATTATTAGCGCATAATTTTTTTAATCCCTTTTATTTAAATCGCTTTACTCATGTTCAATCTATACTAATATATAAATATGAAAGTTTGGATGTTTGTTACTGCATCACGCCAAAGTGGCTGAACAGAATTGGATGAAATTTAGCACAAAGATAGATTATAGTCAGGAATAGAACATATGCTACTTTTTATTCCGGGTAGTTTAGTGGTTCATTTTTTATTTATTAAAAAGTAACTTTCGCGCCAAAAAGCTGTGGCAAAATCCAGCCAAAGATAAGTAAGGCTCCAGATTTTTTTTCCCAACATAGTTTAGGTCAGGCTTAAAAAATTTCGACCGATTATTTCAAACGATTCTATTAATTTTCTTTGTGTTTGATGTATTTGAAATAAAATTTTGTTAAAGAATTGATCTTTCGGATTCATTCTGAAGTACTTTTAAATTGAAAGAAAACATAATAAAGGGAATAAAAAATTTCTAATCTGCATTGCATTACCACAATTGGCGTAGGTTTAGTTTAGTTTAGTTATATTAACGTCCCGTTTTGAAGCAACACGAGGGCTATTTTGGGACGGACCTCGTAATTTTGAACCACGGTCAGATAACGAGGACGACACCTGAACTGGCACCCCCCTCTCCACACCACGCCACACCAGCGGGAGGACGTTTGGCCTGACAGATTTAACGTGCTACAGACCCCCTCACTCGACGGATCTTCGGTGGAATCGAGTCTCGAACCTGAAACCCTTTGGTTCCGAAGCCGAGACTTTGCCACCGCGGCCCCCAATTGGTATAGGAAAGTCAGACTTGTGCGTTACGCCAACTGGTGTTGAAAGTTCGCAAGGCACCTTTTTCAGAAACTGGGGGGGTTGAATGCATGCCTAACGCTGATTGGCTGTTGATACGACGTCTCTTGAAGCTCCCCAAACAATTCATGTAAATTTAAAAAAAGGGTAGCTATTGACCTTTTTTTTTTTTTTTTTTTGTTTTCGATCTTACTAAAGTGAAATGGATAACACGTGCAAATTATGTAATGCGCATTTTTTTAAAAAGTAATAAAAAAAATTTAAAGTATTTAAATGAACATTTGTCTCGCGTTTATAATCAACCTTCTAAATTGTATTGCTAAATAATCAATGTGCGTTAAGATTGACACATCCCAGCTTCCGATGCAGAAGCCTGTAAAGTTCGCGCGTGATTGTCGTGACAACAACGGTCTTAGCGCGTGATGACAGCTGTGTTTTCATTTAAATTAAAAGTTTAAAAATTATGCGTATATTACTGTTGCAGTTATCTCAATCTCGATCAATAAATAAAGTGGATTTGACCTGATTTTAAAGAAATACGGACTTGATTTGCCGTTTTGTTTTATTTAGGGTATGATATGTAAATAAATTGTTTTTACTTTAGTTGTGTGTTTTTGTTATTAAATTGAATTTGTGTTATACATTTTTCATACCTGCTTATAATTTTAAATGTCTCATTTTTTAGGTTAAGTTTAATTTTTTTTTTATTTGTCATTATTTGATAGATTTTCGTACAGATACATCAAAATTTCCAAAGAGTCGCGGGTAATAGCTAGTAAATTTATATTTTCACTCTTTGCAATAAAGTATTTTAATTTTATGAATATCAACATATTTCAACTTAATTATTTCACTATCTCCTCTTAACTATTGAAATATTTTTTGATGCTACGTTGACCAAATTCAACAATTCCACCATGAATATTTATTTACACAATCTAACGACCAATAAAAGTAATTAAAGAAAAAATAATAAAGAAAAAAATTTAAATGATATCTACGATTGAAAATTTCAAGTTATGTGAGAACAGTATTATTTTTAAGTCCTTATTTCTCTTAATTAATTTTAGTCTTTAATCAGTTTAAATCGGTTTGAAACAATCATCGGACTTTAGGTATCAATTAATTGACCATATAATAGTGATTAGGAAAGTGACCTAATACATTTCAGAATGCGCTAGAATTATTGTTATATTTTATAATTCAGAGAATTTTTATTTATTTTTTCAAATCTTTTTAGTACCTAATTTAACGTATCGCGTGTAAAAAGCCCTATCCGTCAAATGGATCTTTAGACTACATGAAGGTTTTGCTTGACCTTATATACAAGAGCATTAGAATGCAGCTTTGACAAGAATCAGTAGAAAGCAGCTGAAATTTTAAAAAATCTAATTAATTACAAACATTTTTCCATTGTCTTTGTGCTAAACGTCAAAAATTATGTTGCAAAATTTAAATTTAACATCAATGGTGAAAACAGAGTAAGGAGTTAAGATGAAAAAATTAGACTCCACATAATATAGTTTAGGGAAGTTTTATATCATAAAGTTAAAAGTATTCGATCTTTATTATATTTTTACCAGTCTATTTGATTGCATTTAAGTATGCAGGATTTTTCTAACTTTGGAGTAAAAGCTGATATTTTACATTTAAAATAGATTAACTTTTTTATTATAGAATAGTTAGATTTAATTTTTTTTTAAATTAGTTTAAAAATTAATTTTAAGAAATAAAAATTTAAAGTGAATTCTCAATGATATACTTTTCCTTACGTTGAATATGTTTATCCGGTATTGGTATGGATAAGAAAGTAAATTAATTTTCCTGAACAGATCAAAAGTTCAAATTTAGGAGGTTAAACCGCTCTAATTTTCGATTCGCTGCAACAAATTGAAAAATCTCCAAGATTATTCATAGAGTATACAAGATGAATTATTTATACAGTTTAATCGGAAAATCTTCAATCATAACAATATCACAAATACATTCCCATTCTATGAAAATTTTATTTTTACGTGATGACAAAACTAAAGAATAACTAAATGATAACAGCCGATTCATCTGGTTGTATTCGTCCACGTAGACATGAATAATTCAAGACCAGCAGTTTAGATGGCATAGTAGATGCCAGGATTCCAAATGTAATGTCTACAGGTTATTGAATTGCATGAAGCTGATACATAATAGTTTCAGTAACGAAAACATTTGATGGGGAGAAAAAAGTTTTTGAAAAAATTGTTGCTGTTGAACGATGAAAAGTTTGTCATCATCGCATCAGATTTTCTTGTAATTTGTTCTCCAATTCATTCTACTTTTTATCTGGAATTGATAAATTAAAAGAATGAAGTTTTGAGAAACTAGTACAGAAGAAATTTTATTAGTGAACTTTAAAAAAAAAAACCAGAAAAATTTGTCCAGAAATCTTCTTTACTGTTCTTTTATTTATTTATTTATTTCTAAAAGAACCCGACAGATTATGATCAAAATCTGCTATAGAGCATATATTAATCATCACGAGAATTATACTATGTACAAACTTTAATGTCCTTTTGTAAATCTGAATCTACACCTCTGCCTCGGACGATGTACAATAAAGAAAAACTCAAGAATTACATTTCAGATATTAATAAAAAAAAGGCGGCTATTAAATTATTAATTACAAAACTCAATCGTTTGATTTCAGTAAAATAAGCAAATTAAAGTGGTGACCTTTGATTTGAATGCATTTACCGGTTAATTATGTGATGAGAGAATTTTACCTTACTGAATTAAGAGAAATTAAAATTTCACTCGGAATTAAACAACAAAAAGTAAACAAAAATAAAAGCTAAATAAAATAAAACCAATTTATGAACCAAATCTAATTTAATATAATTAAGTGAACGAAACTAAAAATTACTTTGGATTCAAACAAGTTTAATATTTAAAAATTAAAAACCTATCATTGTATTTAGAGAGCGCTAATGCAGCTACTACTAAAATACAGATGAATCTAAATCAGAGGTGTCCAAACTTTTCGCGGCACGGGCCGGATCGAAATTAGATCCATGTTATACGGGCCACATGTATATACAAATTGAAAAATATCATTATGAGTAAAGTAGCATTAAATACTATTAATTAATACTATTTTATTGTAACTTGAAAATACAAAGTACTAAACAAACAAAGTATAATTATATAATTATTTTATATAAATTGAAATATTTTCATGCAACTTCTAATGCGCAGCAGCAACGGGACCGCCCCGGGTGGCAAAAGTTCTAGGTACGCTACTGTGCGCGTGCAATAATTCCATGAAAACGTTATCGAAATCAAAACGATATTTGTTTATTTATACTTAAGTGCTTCTTTAAGCGAACTACTCAAAATTGCTGATGCTTTATTTACAACAAAACAATAAGACTCTGCTTATCGTCAAAATTCACATGCGTATAAAATTTCTTTTATGTTTGAGTTACCGAAATACATTTTTTTTATTTAGTCTTATAACTTAACAGCGCGATAGACATTTGTGTTTGGTCAAGTACATCAACTCCGTTTTGTTGGCCACGTAGTTTTTCGATATACCTTTATGAAAATGAAAAGGTTTGGGCGAAAACATCATTATGTTTTAAAACCTTCCGCGGGCCGGATAAAATCACTTGGCGGGCCGGGTTTGGCCCGTGGGCCGTAGTTTGGACACCTCTGATCTAAATAAATCAACAAAATAAGCTAAGTAAGAAGGAATTTCGGGTCACGAGGGGTCAATACTGTTGGACACGGTAAGATTTCCTCAAAAAAAATCTCTTATTTTGAATACTTGCCTGAGAGTGACCGTTGAAAAAGTCCTCAGGCCGGAAAGGCAAGCGTATTTACAAGCAGCGTGGGCAAATAGAAGTGACGGAAAAGAGTTGAAATTAATTTTCACACGAGTTATATAGAAGACTTTGATAGAAAAAATATTATTTATAGTGCCAATATATTATTAAGGTTCTCATAGGTATTTCTGTACATGTAACTTTCAAAGCAAGAGAAAAACAGGGATCTTTTATAAAATTATTTGTTTATGTCAGCAACTTTTATCAATCTCTCTCACCGTGGGAATCTCTGACTAAAGAAGTTCGTAAAGAAAATATACGCTGATTTTAAATATGTTGCCTGTCTCCGGAGGAAGTATAAAGCCAACTTAAAAGTGAAAATTCTTCTTCAGTGACTTCGAACAGCAATCTACTTCCAAAATTTTAAATCCTTACGTATTATTTAGTCGATAAAGATGGTTTCCTGTGCATAATTATCAAGTTAAGCAAAAGAATTAAATTAAATCCGCGAAAACGAAATGATTGACGCTATCGCTGCTTCTGTTTTTCGCCCAGCAGATCTGTTCCATGGCGAAGCTCCTTTACAGCTATCCTCCTTTCGGCTGCTTCCGGTCCAAGTGTTTTATGCCAGTCGCAGTCCAGGATCCAACTTTTCATGTGTTATGCTCCTAATCATCAAGTTCCAACCACTGTCATGATTCATCCAGTTTTGTATTTGTACTATCCCACAGTGTACTTGTGTACTATCATCTTCATATAAAAATCAACTTTCGTCACCCTCTTTACTCGCCAGTAGTCTCCAGTTCTAATTTGAGTCAACCAGACTTCAAAATTTTCATTTGTGTGCATTATAATCATCTCAATATAAAAGTCACCTGCAGACGTCTCTGTGTCAGTACAGTGCTCAATATTGCATCTTGTGAATTATCAAAGTGATTATTCTTCAAAAAGTGAGTTGTGTAAAAAAAAAAAAAGTCTCCATCCCCAGTTGACTTAACTAGTGCAAGTTAATAAGTGAATCTGAGCAAAATATTATTATTCTTTACAGAACTGCAATAGTTATATTTTTGTATTTTCCATTTTATTTCAAATTGCATTTTTTAATAATCATACAACTTCAAATTATTTTAAAGTATTATATAAAATGTTGAATTTTTATTTTTTTATTAGAAATCTTTATTTTAAATTTTATACATAAATTTATAATATTTTTGTATACAGCAATTATGAATGATGAAAAATTACGTGTCCAGATTCTTATATATTTAATATTTAATGGCACATGATAATAGAATAAATGTAGTAACTGCCTCAGGGGAAATAAGTACATCTCTGGAAGCCTTGTTTCATAACAGTATTCAGAGTCTGGTGTTTGTTACATTCGTTCGTAATTATTTTGTTTGAAATCTTTAAATCTTGCATAAATTACTTTCATTAATATATCATTATAAAAAAATTTATATATTATATAAAAAATTTTAATGCTTAATCTTAATTTAGCCCATAGTAACTTCATTCCAAAATATTCTCTTATCTCATGATCCGATTCGATTTCTCTAATTAATTCAAAAGATGCTTTGCAAAATTGCATAATCAGCTAAAAGTTGACATTCAAACGCTGTACGTGATGGGCTAGAAAAATGAACAATAAGAAATTACTTTTTAAAAGATCCCTGTGTTTCCCCTGCTTTGAAAATCACATGTTCTGAAATCCCAACAAATATATATATATGTATGGGTGTGGTTGTGAGTGTAAAGATTTAAAAGTAGATTGCAGTTCGAAAGCATTGAAGAGACTTTTGATGTTGTAAAATGGTTTTATTTCATAACAGAAAAGCAGGCAAGTCTATGTACAAACGAAGAGCGATGAATACACAGAATTATTCATTCAGGTTAAGTTATTATGGGCTAAACAGAGCTAAAAATTAAGAAATAATTTCAGTTTGTTAACCTTTAAAATATCATTACACGCATGCACGCGCGCGCGCATACGTTTTATTATGGGCTAAACAGAACTAAAAATTAAGAAATAATTTCAGTTTGTTAACCTTTAAAATATCATTACACGCATGCACGCGCGCGCGCATACACACACACACATACATATATATATATATACTAGCCGCCTTTGGCGACCAGCTGGTTCGCCATGAGTAATGCGTTCTAAAATTTGAATTAAGTCACATATTCATTAGCCTTGAACTAATTCCGGGCATTGATTGGCCTGAAATTAAAAATGTTTTTTTCCGTGATGTAGCCAAAATATTAAATATGTTTTTTTTTAAAGAAAGCGAAAAAGGAAAAAAAAATATTGAATAAATGATTCAGATGTTGCGAACGATTATAAAAACCTTGGCTTTGCATTTATTTTTTTTAGAAACTATCACATTTTATAATGGAAAAAAATTATTGAATTAATGATACAGATATTGCAAACTATTATAGAAATATGCCATTAAGTCGGAATTTCAATGCATATCCTGTCTAAATTCAATCAGGTTTACCATAAATAAAAAAGATTTATTGAATAAATGATTTAGATATTGGCAAACGATTATAGAAACCTTTGCTTTGCACTTACTTTTTTAGAAAATATCACATTGTATGTTTATTTTATTTTATCCAGTCACGTGCTAAAAGTATAATTTCTTTAGATTTGATTTACGATGATAGTTGTTTTTTTTATTTGAACTTCCGACATTGTTTTATTTTATTTTATCCAGTCACGTGCTCAAAAAAACATGGTCAAAATATTTCTTTAAAAATTCGTTAAAAATAGAGACTTAAGCTATACATTAAAACATTGATACAATCAGAAAGTTAATTTTTTTATCTTTAAATTGATGTAAAAATCATGTTTGTGCGATAGTATTTTCGGAAGTCATAGCGGAAAAACGCCGAAATTTCGCTTAAATTTTAATTAATTCAAATTCTAAATAAAAATTCGAAAAAATGGCTCCGAGGTGCACATTCCCGACCTCCAAGGTATACATGTACCAATTTTGGTAGCTGTAGGTCCAACGGTCTGACCTGTAGAGCGCCAACACACACACACACACACATACACACACATTTAGCTTTATTATAAGTATATATATATATACACAAAAAGTGTTCAAGATATATAAAGATAGAGTGTGTGTTTAAGCATTATACCCATATGCTTGAGGGAAGAAAATCCTTTATTTAATTTTAATTTCCTGAAAGAGGGTTCAGCATTTATTGTATTTAATAACTGGCAATGTAAAGAAAAGTTTTAACACTGTTAATATAGTGCAAAGAAATATCTGTTTTTTTTTTTTTGTTGTTGTTGTTGTTTTTATTCTCACAAAACAGTAGCTAGAATTGAAGATTAGAAATCGAAATACACAGAAAACATAACTAGAGTTTATATAATTTTGAAAATATTTCAATATGATTTTTATGTTTCAGAAATAAGTAGATTTTTCAAATATGTGATCATTAAAAACGATTATCGGAAACTTCACTATTGAAAATCGAATCATGAATATTAGAGAGTATATTTAAGATCTATATAACCGAGACACAGCATATTTCAAGATAAAATAATTAATGGAAAGTACTCACAATAAAACCAAATTTCCCAGCTTTTCTGACACGAATGGTTAAAGAAGAGGGGAAACAAACCGCGGCGACAGACAGGTTTTAAGTCCAAAAGATAACATTTATTTTCATTGAGTGCGAGAGCCTTTGGAATTTGGTCTAATGCCTATGGAAGCAAAAAACAATGTTCAGTAAAAATAAAACAACATCTCATGGAAATTATGAGCAATAAAAATGTATAACATGATCTGAGATCGTACAGATAAAATAACTAAATATCAATCGGACATAATTACCACACATAGATATTCGTAAATAGATATCTTTTCTTTAAAAAGAAATATGTGTGGCAGAAACTGATTTTTTCAAATATCAGAGCTTCAGTGTTACAAAAAAGGTAATTTATTTATTTTAATCATAAAATAATTTCAACAAAACTTTAAACACTTTCGCTTCTCTAAAAATAAGGGATGCGAATTAATTTAATTTTTCTTCAAAGTTTTTTGGAGGTACTATATCCCTTTTAATGTTATATAAATAACCTTTACTAAATAAAATAAAATAACACAGTGCCATTTCACATGTCATAGGCAGATTAATAATGTATTCATTTTTGCTTTTTTTTTATAATTTCATACGTTTTTATTATTATTTTTATTTCAAATAATGCATTGAATTTCATAAGGCGTAAGAAATACTATCAATCATTAGCAATTCTTAAATTTTGATACATAAATTTAACGATGTTCAAAGAATAATTCTGCATAGTATAAAAAATATTAACTTGGTAACCAAGATTCTAAATTGATTTTATATGTTATTAAAACAGAGTTTATTCCAACATTTCAATATAATGCTTAAGTACAAAAATATAATAACTATAGCTTTTCATAATTATTTTTATATATTCCTTTCGATGGATGAAGATATTTGTATATTTATTTATCTTTTTTGATATGATATAAATAGATATAATCTTTAGTTTTATATTCCTCTAATGTATTAACCTTTAACTGGGAAGGTGGAATTTTAGGATTTAACAGGGAATATGCAGTCTACGAGACCGCATTTCATTTACACTCAAATCAAATATTCTTATAAATATATTAGTATGAAAAAAACTGCCAAAATAATCTGCAGATACTTTTTTGGTACAGAAATATGTTTTAGAAACTTTTCGAAATGTAGTAAAAGCTCTTTATTCGCGGGCTATATGTTCCATAAATATGTCGCGAATACAGAAACTGTGAATACGGAATGGTAATTTATATGGGATTGTAGGGGATACGTTCCTAAGTGGCAATGGCAATGGCAAATGGTAAGGCTTAGGCAATGGTTTGAAGAATTTTGTAATTTTCTCTTGCTTGACAATTTTTAAAGGCTTCTTCAATTCAGACTGATACACAGCAGTCGCATTGGCAATATGCCTCTTAAAAATAAGACTTCGTTCCATAGACGTTCATAAAGAAATCGCAAAGCTCATTTGCCATTCTTAAACCTTCACTAAGATTTTTCAAATTAAATATCATACTTCCAGTGTTTTTTGAAGTCTCTTCTTCAATGGGCTGTGAATTCAACATTTCCTCCAAGTCGGTTTCAGACAAATCTTCATCTTGCGATTCAAGCAATTCCTGAATGTCACTTGATTCTATCGGTTCGAACCCATCTCGTTCTATTCCATACATTTTGCTATGTCAAATTTCTTTCAGAATTCCATAACATTCATATCAGGATTACATTCCATACTATCCAATACGATTTTGAAGGTTCGTCTAATGTAATAGAGCTTAAAGGCTTGGATTATTCCTTGGTCCATAGGTTGAAGTAAAGTCGACGTGTTGGGAGGTAAAAATGTCATTTTTATATTTGGATGCATAGTTTCTAGTTCACTAGGATGACCTGGTGCATTGTCTAAAACTAGAAATGGTTTAAAGTCTAAATTCTGTTTTTTAAAATAAATTTCATCTTCAGAAACAAAAAAATTCCGGAACAAGTCACAAAAGATAGCGATTGTAACCCACGCTTTCTTATTAGCACGCCAAAATACTGGCAGGTTGAATAAAGAAACCGTGAATAAAGAAATTTTTAGCCGCGAATATAGGAATTGGGTGGCAATTTTTTAATCCTCGAATAGTGAAAACGTGAATGAAGGAAGCGTGAATAAGGAGCTTTTACTGTATATCATCATTGAAAAAAGTATATGAATTGGAAGAAACATTTTCATCTCAAATTACATGTTACAATAAATAATATTCTTGAAAAGACATATTACTTCATACTTATAAAAAATATTTATTTTCCCAACATATAAAGATATAGAAAACAATGCAATGTAAAATTGAACAATTATATGAAAAATAAAAATAATACCTTGACCCTTTTTTTATCGGGCCTATGTGACTGTCATAACATAGTTTCCTAGGACATATTAAACATGCTGGTTAAGAACTGTTATAAAATTCAACCTACAAATCCTGTAGATATTTCTCTTTATATATTAATAAATTTTATAATTTAAAAAAAATCATTATTACTAGAAAAATTAATCATGTTTGAAAATACTTCTAAGAATTAACTGAATGCGAACTTTCATCGAAAACCTCTTCTGTACAATTATCCTCATCTCTAAAATCACTTTCCACTTCATTTAAAAGTGTCTTTAGCACTGCTGCATAATATGTTCTATAAATTGGATGATATTTCGAGACTGGATGATATAAGTTTTAGCGCCATCTGCTAAGCCTTTTTTATCACTGGAACACTAATAAGGTAGGGCTGTCTTAGAGACCCGCTCAAAGAAATAACTGAATTATTTTTAAAGGCATTTGCTGGAACTGGTTGAAAAAGTACTCGTATATTGAAGGCCACAAAACTGGAAGCTACAGGGTCAACCCATTCAATTGAGTCCGAAAGTCCATCTCTAATAGCTGGTTGCACACACAGCCCCTTTTCCTGGTCGCTTATTTCATTGATGCCGACATAACAACAGTAGTGTTTTGAATTATACGAGGTGGACAAATAAAGATTCGGTCAATCCGCCTTTTATCGGACTCTGTGCAGACGCCTGCTGTCACTAGCGCTTTCCGATAATAAGATGCAAGGTAACACATGCCGTAATTTCTATAGTTGCTTTTTCACAGAGATCTTCTTGCATGAAACATAATTTTTATTTCAGCATCAATAAGTTTTCATTTATGGTTAATTCCCAGTAAACGGTACGCTCCTTGTCCGCCATCTTGTTTTTGGCGACTATTAGCGAAACACGACTCCGCGAAGCACACGCCAAGTACCTAAGCCTAACACGCAGCGGGACACCGACCGTTCGCCGTCGCACATCTTTTAATATAATTGGATCAAACAAGAATTAGATCATCATGACATCACATCATTCATTGCGCAAGTTATTCCAAAGAGGATCCGATAACGCACACAAACCAAAGGAGAGAACAAGGTTACCATCTTTTAACGGGAGAGAAAGGGTGAAGTTCACAAGGAGAAAATAAGTATCGCCCGAGAAATGGCGCCAAGAAAATTGCCAAAATAGCGTACCGTACACCGAAGAAAAACGTTTTATAGGAAATCCACACTTTCTCATATGTACTTACAAGAAACAAGTAATATAAAAAAAATTAACTCAATTCATTCTTAGGTCAAAAATGAAAATTTTTATTTTAGTTATTTTTTTATTAAATAGTTATCTCAAATTATTAAATAGTATCAAAAGATTATTGATTTTCAGAAGAATTGAACTCGCATTCTTCACCTTCAGGTGAAAAATATTGAAATACCTGTATTTTAACGATTGAGCAGCTGTTACTGTTGATTTCAATCCTAAAACTCCATTTAAAATATTAAAAATTAATTAAATGCAATGAATGAATCTGTAGAGATATTTTAATTTATGCAATACATATGACAAAATTAAGCAAGTTAAATCATTCGGTATAATATCGACTCTACGAAACGCAGCCACTTTGTTAACGGAAACAAATGTAAACATTAATTTAAAAAAGCAATTCCCGGTTGCCAACTCGGAAAAATATAAACGTAAAAATATTGAGCTACATCATAAGAAAAAGATCGGAAATATAGTGAATCAGCGAGGATAATCTTTTTAAAATCACAATAATAAATCTTGCATTTCCGCTGATACACTTGTTGCAAAAATAATACTTTAATGAATGAATGCGATCAGGATTTATGCACCACAAATCAATATTTGAAAAAAAAAAACTGTATTAACATCGTCATCCTTTACAAGTTTTAAAAAATTTATTTGAACTTGAGTAAAAGAATAAAAAATATTGTATTAAAGATTGAAAATTTGAACAAGATATGTAAGTAAATAAATATAAGGAGAGTGTAAACTAAAAATAGGAATTGAAAAAGATGCAATCGTAAAATATTTAATTTTGAGAGTCAAGAAAAGACAGTAGTAATATTTTCTAGTTCCAAAGAATTTTATTTACATTGAACTATTTTTGCCGGATTTACTTATCAATTCTTTTTTATTTCTGAGCCGGCTGTTATTAAAAAAATGAGGGTTTTTTTTCTTTTGTCAGAATATAAGCATTTGAAAATTGGAAATTTAATTAAAATATTAAATTTTTCAAAAAAGTTTTTTTATGCTTTTAACATTTCTAATAAATCAAAAATATTTTACAAGTAAATAATAATAATACGAAGTAAAACAGATTTTTTTACTGCAATGCTTGTTTCAAATAAGAAAAGTGGCTTTTTTTACAGTTATCTGTCTCTAATATAGCGTTAAGATTATTTTCATACTGTAGATGCATGCCAGAAGCCAAGCCTGCATTTGAAATAAAACACCTACATAGAATGTTCCTTATATTATTTGCTTTGAAGTGTCCTCTTGTAATATTCTCTCCTTGAATATCTTTCAATCCTATAATAGACACCGCATCCTCAATCATGTATCCCCCTCTATTTATAAAATAATTATGAAAATAAAACAGGCTTTAATAATATCGTGGGTAAATTATGCTAGAACATTAAAAGAACAATGGAATATTTTCATTTATTGCTGAGAACATCAAAAGCTCATTCTATGCACCTTTTTTCTTGACTAATCGATGGTTCAATATTTTATTTTCAATGTGTTCCAGAATATGGTCTTAGCAAATTTTTATACAGCCCAAATGCTATATCACCAACAAAAAAGTATAAAACTTTGGGACTTTCTGTGCTTTGCAAGAACAAAATAAAAGGGCATTTATTTTAAAATAAAACAGTATTACCATTCAGTTTTCCATTAGCACATCTGAATGGTAATATTAATTATATAATTAATGCATATTAATATTAATTTTATACTAATATTTCATTATAATTTTATGTGTATAATTCGCATCTAACGTTCTGTTCATATTTGTATGTTTTTATGGAATGGCATTAATAAACAAAGTTACCTTCGAAACCTTATAATAACAAAGAACGAAAATAATTTTAAGTAAAATATTTATTTTGCACAATGCAATTTAATATTCCAAAGTATTTCCAAGAGTTATTTCTTATAGATTTCATAAGTTTTTTACCAACATTTCTACAGGCTGAAAGGATTCCTCACTTTGGTGATTTCATAAGTTTTTACCAACATTTCTACAGGCTGAATAGAATTCCTCACTTTGGTATTTTTCAGCTAATATATTACTTTGACTACTTATGACTACCCCTACTCACAAACTTCACATCTTTCCTCTTGTACTCTATTATCTATTTCTTTAGTTACTATCACAACTAAGGCAGAATCGTTCAAATACTCTATATTCATCCCATCCACGTCAAGACCCATCATCATCAATCTCGATAAAAGATAAAATAACAACTGAAAATTATGTACGTTTTAATGATTATGTTGGCGAAAAAAGATGGTAAAGGAAGCTCAGTATATTCTTATGATTCATTAATAGACATTATTTTGTAATTGTGTATGCCTATAATACTTATCTAATTATTTATAAGTTTCAATTAATAAGGTATGTTGGTTTTTTCTAAGCTTGTTGGTTTTCATGGAAGTCCATCAACAAACACAATTGCCTTCAAAATATCATAATAACATTGTACGAAACGAATTGTGAAAAAAATTGTATTGTTAGAATTATTCTTACAATCTTTTTGAGGTATAATTTTTTTTTCCGAACGTCAAAAAAATATCATGGCAGTTTTTGCGATTTCCGAAATTTTTTCTGTGTGCTTAGTTTGAAAAATATATTGTGTGTGTGTGGTTTTTTATTTATTTAAAAAGTTAAACATGACATGAATCTTATACACATCATAAGGATCGAAGATAATTTGAAAACAATGGTAAATAAAGAAGTAGCCTGTGCCTATTTTCATTATGTTTGAGGATTTTTTTATTAAATGCAAAGAGAAAGTTGAGAGTTACAAAAACATCAGAATAAGGGAGCAATGTATTAAAAAATGGAATCTACTATCGCAAATTTCAAGTTATCATATAAGAACATAATTTTTTTTAAAATTGACGTTGAGATGAAAAAATCCCATTGTTTTTTATACATCGATGCATACGTAATCTGATAATCTAGTATTATTTGGAAATCAGGTTGGAAATTTAGTTGACGATAAATAACCAAATGTGGCAACCTTCTGCCTTATTTTCTAATAAACTTATGTTACTTAGTTGAAATTACTTTGGAACCAATAATCTTCATAGATTAAACAAAAATTATTTTAACTCGTTTGGTTTATTTTTTGAAAACGTTGCGCGAGGCCTAGTGACTTCCAAGTGAAAAACTATAACAGCATATTATAGATAACTCAAAATCCATACAGTGAAAAACGACTCCCAAAATAACTACATTAGCAGAAGATAGATATTTTAAAAGCTATACTGTGAAAGCCGGTTCCAAAATAAATAAAAAGTGATAGATTGCCAATTTGTTGCCTACGCATTTTGAGGCGTCAACAATTTGTTGTCTTCAAAAACCTAAAACCAAAAAACATCATGTTTGCACATGACGATAAAATATTTAATCTACTTAATGCAATATAATATTCCAACTTAGATTTCAAAAGCTAATTTCTTACTTCAGTGTTATTACCAGCACTTCGACAGGTTAAATACAATTTCTCATTTTAGTGGTTTTGAGCTAAGGGTTTCTTTTAACCGCCCATGTAATTTATCAAAGGACTCTATCGCCATTCTAAAATATTTAAAGAATTTCGAGTCAGCCTCAGACAGCTTGCCTTAGATCCTGAAATAAAGTGCAAAAAACTCCAAACGCCTCTCTTTCTTCATTAACTAGATGAATCCAAAAAAGTGATTTTTTTTTCTTTTCTTCTTTATTCGTCGAAGGAATAACAATAAAGCTAGAATTTGCTGTCTATTCATTTCAAAATACACTAGCAGTAAAAAGTTTAAACGACACAGTTATAATAAATTTTTTTTAGATGAAATTATGCTGCCTCTTATGACGGCGACGGAACTTAGCCGCCGTGTGTATAAACATTCAGTTTGGGGGAGTGGTCGGTCACTGTAAAATATTCACAGAGGAAAAACACGCTTTGCGTGCAACTAGTCTAGCTATTTCACAGATAACACGCCCCCAGTTAAGGGTTACACTCCATTGATCTAATAAGGACGAAATTAGCTCTATTTAACAATAATAACATGAAATATACATTCAATTGCTCTATCATGACATTTCAAAATATAATTTCGAAAGCTTCTATACATTTAAGTATATATTTGTTAGTAATAATTTATTATTTGTATATTATTTATTCATTACACTTGGCATAAAAAATCTGAATAAATAGTTAAAATCTATAACACGACAGCAGATTATATCTTTTCAAAAACGTTTTATATTTAAAAATTAAGATTTAATTTATACTCCTTTCATAGACGCAGGAATAAAAAAAAATACCTGTAAAGAATGCAATTAAGAAAAAAAGAAGCTTTGTTTTGGCAATTGCATTCTTTAATTTATACTCTTTTTATAGAAGCAAGAGTAAAAAAAAAAATACGTGTAAAGAATGCAATTAAGAAAAAAAAAAGAAGCTTTGTTTTGGCAATTGGTGCCAAATGTTTTGACGCTAATGATGTCTTGAGCACCATATAACAATAACAATTTAAATTGACTTTTATATAGGTTTCATGCTTGGTTTTAAATTTGTAAGATTATTAATGACAGGGCCGCCACGTGGGTATTAGACACCCTTTTTCAAATTGAAATTTGGCGACCCTTTATGGGATTCTCTTGCACTTTTATAAAATGCTACAAGTTATGTGTGAAATACTGTTTTATAGTTTTCAAAATTTGACTTTCGAACAGAAAAGCTTTAAAATTACAATATTAAAACACGTTTGTTTTATTGTTTTTTATTATTTCAGAAATTTTAAAAATAAAGTAATAATAAAACATTTTAAAGTAAAATATAAAAGTTAGAAAATATATTCAAATTTTGTTTCTCTTAGCTTTAGCAGCTACAAACGCTCGTATAAATTCCTTAATAATTAATTTATCCTAAATTTTGCTCCCTATGGATATAATTGCTAAGTCCAATAATCTCCCCTGTGCTATGGTAAATCAGATGTAGTTTTTTTTAAATTTTAAATTCTTTACGAAGTTTACTAACGACTTCTTTTTGCAGTAGCCACAGAAACTGGAAAATTCGTTAAAGAAATCCGTAAAGCTATTGCAATATTTGGAAAGGTATTGGTAAGATTATTTCCATAAATATAATTTAAAACATCAATAGGTGACATATCCTCTTTGATAAAAAATCTCTAAGGTTTTATTTCTTCAAATAAATTTCATCCATCAATGTCTTTTCCATTAACAGTTTTAGTATCCATTAAATTTTTGTTCTAATTCTTTACAATGTTTTAAATTTTCATTGTCACTCCAGTTTTTTTAATTAGTTATATAATGTAAGTAACTGAAATATCCCTTTAATTAAATGAATCTTTCAGTAATCGAATAAATATCAGTGTCTCATATTATATTGTAAAATTCAACTTTAACTTTTTGTCTTGAATTGTTGATTGGTTAGCCCATTTGTTCATCTTGAAATGGATTCTTTTCAAGCCTGTATCGATTTAGTGGAAAATCAGAATCCACAATCAAATCATCAGCAATGATACTTACAATGGCAATTGCATGTTCATTCGCTTCATTTGACCTACAATTGTTTAGTTCTGGAATAAGATTTTGTAAATTGTCAGTTACAATTTATAAACCACATTTAATATTTTGCATTATTTTATTTACTGCATTTACCAAATTTAAATATCGTGCCAGATGTTAATGGAACAAATAAACGAATTTAAAAGAAGAAAACTTACGGATCCTTTTTTTTACTTGAGTTCTTGTTTGATCTGCTTTAATATTTATTAACGTTCTCAAAATTCTTTTCAAATCATTTTTCAACAGTCTTAAAGCTTGAATTCTACTTTCCCATCTGGTGTTAGAGAGTGGCTTTAAAGTTTAGATTTTCACCGTACTGTTCAAAATAAACTAATGTTTAACGGATGAAAAAAAGTAGTTGTAAAGCTCTTGCGCTACTCCAAAGAAATTATTTATTTCGAAGGAAATTTTAGCTGCATCATTTATAATTAAATTGAGATAATGGGCATTGCAGGGGATATAAAGTACCCTCGAATTATTTTCAATTATTTTCCTTGCAATCCTTTGCTCTTTCCTTTCATATTAGCACCATTATCATTAGACTGACATCGTAAATCTGATGAATTTAGTTCTAATGGTTTTAAATGTCCATTTATAAATTCAAACACACTCTGCCCAGTAGTGTCGTTGACAGATTGATATATTAAAAAGTGTTTATCAATTTGGGCTTTTTATATTTTGACGATTTAATCATATGTAATAAATGTTTTTTTAAATTCTTTCTGTAATAATGCTTATAATTTCATTCTGAATTTGATCCCTTAAGAAATGAGAAAGGTTCTTCTTTTGAGATGTTTGAATTTTGTGGAGATGTTCAGCGAATATTGGATCAAATTTTGCTATCGTTTCAACCAACTTCAAACATTTCCATTATTACTATGATACAACTTTTTCTAAGACCCTCTAAATGAACTATGTTTAAGGTGAGATGCATTGCTTTCATGTGTTTTCAAAATGTGTGTTAAATGTCCCTAAACATTGCATCCATCCTCATTAGCTGTCAATGCTTCTCGCTGGTAATCTTCTATAATAGAAAGATTGTGAAAAAATTTTGCCAAAATTATCTCTCAGAAAATGTTTGATTATCAAGCGGGGAGAGCCACAAATTTTCATAATAAAATTCCTAGCCAGATGTTGATGGCCCTGGTTCAATTGTTTGTCCGTCTTGGCATTTGTAAGACATTTATTCATAGATTCCACCATTTTTTATTAGCTTCCTCTCTTTGCAATCTCCTTTTTCTCTTTTGAACTCCAGGCGTTTTTTTGAGAACATATTTCTAAAAAAAATAAAACCAAATTAATAAATAAAAAATTAATTTTCATTCCATAAACAAAATGCATCATGTGATTTTCTCTGAATATGCTATTCGATAGTCAATAGTCCATTTATGTCATTTGCTATTAAATAAAGTTCAAATTAATTAATCTGACTGAAAATTTAAAAACATGTTTTTTGCAGATAATTTATTTCTGAAAATTTAGTGTGAAATTTTTCTTCTTTCGGCTGATTCAAAATATGTTAGTAAATTAAACAAATATTACCAAACAGTATTACCGAAAAGTATTTGTTATAAGTAATTGAAATATTGAAAAAATCTCAGGTATATAATAATTATAAACTTTTAAACAAAAAAAGCTATAATCGTCAGTAATTGTTTTAAGAAATTTTTTTCGCTTATTTGAACATTGTGATTGTATAACAGAAATAGATAAATCAAATTCTGCCCAATTAAGAGTAAGATTTATCTGGTTTTTATAGAGATAAATAAAAAGCTGCTTTTTGAATTATTTTATTAATTTGAAAGTAAAAGTTTTTCTTATTGAATTGTGTCTTTTTATGAATATTTACTGCTATGAAAGTAATACTAATAATAAATTTAGATTATTCACTTACCTCTTAATAATAATCATATTTTTTGGATCAATTATAAACAAAAACGATTTGAAAAAAATTAATCACAGTACTTTGCTTGCGAAGTATTTTTCATAATGTACACACTTTCGGTAAACTGTTTCAGAATGTACGCAATTTCTTTCTCAAGATGACCCAATCACCAAGCGTGTTTGCCTTCCAGCGTTCCATTCCTATTGTTCATGCTGTATATTCTTAGATTTTTAATATGCTCCTCGAGGTAGCGCGAACTCCACACGGAACGTGTTTTTATTGTTTGCATTGGTAATCAAATTCTGTTTTACACAAACGGAAATAACCCGCAGAAACGAAAATAAATGTTAAAAATAATAATAACTAATTTTATTGCTTAGAAAATATAAAGCATGTAAAATTGAAAGCCTACAATTAGCAACTTTTATTTCAGTAACATTAAGTTAAAAAGCTATAAGTACTATAATTTTTACCCGTTCCCTTGGCCCAGGCCCCCTTGTGCGGTGGGCAATTTTTCCCCCCAAGGCGGCGGCCTTGGTCAGTAATTATGTTTTGTTGCAAATTTATTATCCACTGAAAAATTAAAGTTTTAGGCTTATAATTGTGGCTAAGCTATTTAATTGTGGGGATGGGGTTCAAGAAAAAAACACCATTTTAGTGCAAATATATTTAATGACATAAAATACTAGCTTGCACACAAAACAATTAAAGAAAACAAAAAGAACACAAACAAGATACATGACTAAAGGGACTAACACAATTACAACTAAGGGAGGTCATAAAAGTGTTGCAGCGCCACTCAAGTCCATAAGACCAACTGCTCGCCCGGGAAGCCAAGCTCCGACGAGTGCCCCCGTGTAGATGGCAGCACTAGATAAGTCCCTGGCGCTGCAGCGAAATAGGTTTGTTACATAATAATATTTATAATTAAAGAAATTTAAAATATTCCATAAAATTTAATTAACCTTTTTAAATGGTAATTAAAAAAATCCCTTTTGAAAATGGTATTTTTCATGTGTATATATGCTAAATTTAATTCATTTATCGTTTTAAAAATATATATCATATCATTCGAATTTTAATGCTTATATGTTAAAAATTTAAGGTTTAAACTGAACTTTTTTTTTTTGTTTAAGATAATTTAAAATTTTTTCAGTAAGTGATTTGTTAACTTATTAGCAATAATAAAAGCACGATGGCAACAAAACTAGAAAATTATTATTAAGAATTGAAATTAAACTTTTCATTTAATAAAAAAAAATTTACATTCAAACTTCCGATTAAGATAAAAATTTTGAAGTTAGCTGTAAATTATATTTCAAAATTATTCCCTTTTTG
>JAPMOQ010042053.1:0-46489 GCA_026543055.1 Argiope trifasciata
ATATATATATAGACATTTTTTAAAGGAAAATAAAAATGTAGCCATTTGTTTTCATGTCTTTTTTTGGGTTTTTTCGGTTTTTCTGAAGTAATGCTTCATTTATTTTGTTTCTTAAATGAGAAAATAAATAAAATAATCGACAATTCGGTAGTCTTAGATAAATGGCAATAAAAATATAAGTTTTCTCCAATACTTTTTTGTTACTAGCATTTTCTTACAAATTAAAGATTCAGTAATTTTCAGGTCATACTCATGTACCATTTTTGTACTTTTCTTTATATTTAGAAAAATATCTTTAAACATAAAACAGTGCTCACATGAGGCCAACTACTGAGCTCAGGAGTAAGTTATGCCTACTTCATGAAGATCACGCGACAGCAAAAGGGACAATGGCAAGTAATTGTTTCGATTAGACAACCATTTGCCATCGCTGCTTTGGGATCACGTGACGTTCCTGAGACAGGCTTGACCTTTTATTGCCCGCAGTGGGTGACCTCGTGTAAACACTGCTTTTTAGATATCAGGAAATTCTTGCTGATTACTTTGTTCTTAATGGCCGAGACCTCTCTAATTGTTCACTCTTTTGCCCCTATTAGAAAATGGATGATTAAGGTTGCTGTTTAGTGTTTATTTACTTTTTGCTTCTGTTTATTTTAATAAAAGAACATCTGCTTAGGAGACAAAGAGATTTCTTTTAATTGGAATTAAAATTATGTCCAAATTTCCAACTGGAAAAGTTTGTACGATCCTTTCTACGTATTATTTTAAAAATATGAGTGTGAGTAAATTTTCGGAAACTTCGGAACTTTTCGGATTTTTTTTCTTTTTGAAGAATTTTATTGTTTAAGGTTTTTACTTACATCATTATTATCATACTTCTTTTCTAAAAGTTTGTTTATGGAATCGTGTATGGAAGTTCATATAAAAATAATGCTTTGGTGGATGCGATGGTTCCTAGGAATGTTTGTCTGTATATTTGATATCCAAATCACAAACTTAGTCCTCAATCTCAAAAATAACTTTAAAAAATAATTCTTTTAGACTCCATATTTGTCCATATTAAGAGTGGATTTCTAGCATATGATTGTCATTAAACTGAATAAACCATGTTTGTCCGTTTTTTACTCTTAGTTAAAACTTAGAAGTTATTTTAAACTCTTCTAATGTCTTTGTTAATCAGTTTATTCCCTGAATTTATTAACTTTCCAGTTTGTTAAACTATTGAATAGCATGTCCCAAAATTAACGCAAGATATGAATTTGTCACCATCAGTAAAGTATTGGAAACTCTTTTGTTTTTAATTTAATTGAAATATTGCATTAACATGTTGTTCTGTCATGTAACGCTCTATTTATGTAGAAAATTCAAATCTTGAGTTGATTTTAAAACACACTTAGCTTTGAATTTTTGAAAAAAAAAATCAGACTACTAGAATTTACTACTAGTGCAAATTAAGTAATGTACATTGTTAGTTGATAAGATCGAAATTCATGAATTTAATTAAATCAGCCTGCTAAAAACGATTACTTGTGCAGATTAACTAAAGTAATTAAGATAATCAGTAAGAATTCTAAGAATGAATACTTTGGATATCAAGTTGTAACTTTAGTTGACTCTAAATCGTCAAATAGGACAAACTTCTACAGTATTTTTCAATCACCCTAAACGCAAAAAATCAGTGTCTCAAAAGTGATGAATCGCCGATTGTTGCTTATGCATTTTGAGGCTTCTAGAGCCTTAAGCCAAAAACACATAATATTCTCAAATGATAATAGTGTATAACTTATGAAATAAAAACTAAAAGTAGTATTCTACTAAATTTATGTCCATTAGATGAATATTCTTAGAAATAGATTAATTGGCACGAATCTCACCTGATATTTGGCCCATTCATTCAATTAGATTATCTCTCCTCTGAGAATAGGTCATCTAATTAGATTGAAGGATCTGTAGAATTAGATTGCAGATGTGGACTACAGGTGAATGACGTGGTAATCAGTGCGCACTCTAGCTTAAAATTTTTGTTTGAAGCCTTGTTATGTCATCTCAATATATTTAACGATTTATTTCTTCAGTCCTAATGGATGTTTTATCAACTTTTGATAATATTTTACAGCTTATTATTGCATTAAAGCATTGAATTAATAGCAGTCATTTTAAAATTAAATTTTGTCAAATTAAAATTGATTATCGATGAATTTAAATAAAAGAGAATAATCAGTAATTTGAAATAGCAAGTCATACTTTTCTTCTCTGAGTAATTAGTAGACGTAGATTATGCATAAAATAATTAAGTGTTTATTTTAAAACTGTAAGTTATAAATATTATTAATATAAATATCCCCGACAGTCAATGAATATAGAAATAGATTTATTGTTTTGTATTGAAATTCTTGGGAAAAAGATAAAAGTTATGTAAATGCTTGTATATAATTTAGTGCATTGTAAGCTATGATTATTAATTCTTATTATATCATTCTATAAAAAGCGTGATACCTCACTGATTTATTCTATTTACATGACTCATTTAAAATTTACAACTTTTGCTTGAAGGAGGATTATGGAATTAATAAAAAAAATTGTTTTTTATGGAAGATTTCTCTACTTGGTCTTTTATTGAATTTATGTTGTTAATGATTACAATTATTTTCCTTTTTCTCTCAAAATCTTTTAGAACTCATTTGGTAATTTAGGATGATGTATCGAATTCGTCGCGCTATCTGCCACAAACGCAACTGTAATATCCAGATGCAAATCAAATTTTAGTTTTCACTTAACCAGTTTCAAATTTTTACTAAATTTTAGAAGGTATAAAGAATAATATATATATATATATATATGTACTATCATGTTCAAAAACTTATTTTATTATTATTTAAGAATAGAGATATATCATGTTTATTAAGGATTATCCTCCAGCTAAATAATCCATGTAACTATGAGTTTTCGTCATCGTTCAAATAATCATCCTCTTCATAGTTACATTGTTCCAGAATTTGTAATAGTTAATTATATTTAAGCCTTAGTCTTTTAGTAAATTTCCCATGTTGTGAAAATAAAATATTGGTTGAAGAAGTAAGGGGATGATAGGATTCTCTGATGAGTAATTTTACATCATGAGGGACCTGCTAGTAGATAAATTATAGTAATGACACATTCAAGACAAAATAATCTTCATTCGTCAATGATCCATTTACTGATTAATTATCTCTAAAGTCCCACCGAATCATAAATAATTTAAATTATCCCTTGTGTACTTCACTGGAACTGCATGACCTTGCATTAAAAGAGCAATTTAAAGAACTCAAGACATTTTTTAATAAAGTTGTGAATGCAGGCGCCATTTATGAATTTAAGCTAGGTGAAACTGATTCTGATCAGTCAGCTATGAAACGCAATTAGCAAATTCAAACTTTATATAATTAATTTACATTTGGAAAATATTTTTGAATTTTTTTGATAGGCATAGGGTTCTACAATAAAAGAAAATATTTTATTGGAAGCGCATAACCATGTATACTTTATTGGAACAGCAAGATCATTCTGTATCATCCTTGCATTCAAAGATAATCAAAGCCTTTTTACCATGACATTATAAAGTTTTGAATGCCTCTTAATGCAAACTAAGCACATGCGCTGCGTACGGATTAAATTGGATTAAACTGATTTTAGCTGGCCAATTTTGAAATGTAGAGTGTATATACAAAATTTGGATAGTTGCTTAACATTTCTAGATTCTTTTAAACAGTTCGAAACTTTTGAATATCATATAATCTTGAAATAAAAGAAAAATTCAGAAATGAAAATTATTCAGACAGTGATAATAAAAGTCCTATTTGATAAGAGCTTTTTAAATACATTCATTCATATTCTCATACAATGTTCAAAGTAAGAATTACGAACAAATCATTGTCCTAGTCGACATTAAATACGGATTTAAAGCTTTTCTCCGTTTTCTGTCTCTTGTTGGAGAAACACTTAGGCAGCTTAAAACATCGCCTTTGTACGCGAACACATTCAATATGCTCTTAAAGAAATAGTTAACT
Source organism: Argiope trifasciata (assembly GCA_026543055.1). Lineage (NCBI taxonomy): Eukaryota > Metazoa > Arthropoda > Arachnida > Araneae > Araneidae > Argiope > Argiope trifasciata. The sequence continues at coordinate 4,047 of JAPMOQ010042053.1, forward strand.
CAGCAGTTTAAAGCAGTCTTTCAGAACAATGATTCTGCTTGGTTTGTGAAGAAGAATGTATTTCAAAGTTTTAAACTTGATCCTTGTCATATTCTTCAGAGTCCCTCAAATCCCTTTCAGTGAGAAATGAATATAATAAATAAAATATTACAGTGTTAATTGACAAAATATTAACCCAAGTTTATTTTCGAGTAGTGACTACTCACGCCCTATTTCGAAATTAGGATTTTCTGCTAACTTAAAAAATTAGCTTAAATATTTTTAGAGCTTAATATTTAAAGCTCTTAAAATACTTATGTTTGATTAAGAATGGATCTACTGAAGTATATTAAAATCTAGTGAATTAATATGGAATATCATTTAAGAAAGAATACCATAAATCTCTCTTTTCGTCAAGACACATTATGATAAGCACTTTTTGTTATAAGGCTTTCAGAATATTTAATACATCAATTTACCATAAGAGAAAATCGCTTCTCTAAAAAGAGAACACAAATATATTTTCAGCAGAGTAATCTAATCGTGTAGTGTAAATAAGAGCGAGTAAAGTGGATATTGATGCCCCAGGTGTCTATCATAAGGAGAACACGAAGGCAGTTTATTATCGTTTATTATTCATGTTTTTACAGCCCAATGTGATGGGAGGCAAGAAAAGAAAACAGCATATCCCGTGTGCCATTTATCCTAACTATGCCGTTGATCTAAATGTTGTTCTTCTTAAGAGGCTGTCACTCTGAATTCAGGCTGGTGAATTATGAATGGAGTCTTGTACCAAATTTTTCCAGATATCTCAGGCTATTTCCTTATTGGCTGCCAAATATTTTTTCCTGCATAAAATAATGAAAGAGCCTCAAATGAAAAGATCCTTAATAAAAAATGCTTAAAAAGGAAGAAAAAATGCAGCACTTCAAGCCAAGTATATGAATTTTCTAAATAAAGATGCATTTAAGTTAGAATATATCTCCTGAACTAAGAATCCTTAAATTAATCGTGCGTAAAATGACTTTAATCGAAATGGATTGGAAATTTGAAAAAAAAAAGGCAGAAACGATATTAAAATTTTCGCAATCATATATTTCTTATTGATTAGGAAACATATGATTTTAAATCACTCATTGATGTCATAAAATATTGATACACCTTGCTTTATTATCCCAAAGGCTTTTTTTATACCAAATGCATTTTTCCTATCTGCTTTTTTGATTAAAATTAACAAAATGCAACTAATGGGTCATTTTCGCTTATTGTTCTCAAGGAAACATTACTCAGATTTTAATGAAAGTCATATCATTTTTTTTTCAGAAACATCTTCCTTATTCCAAGAGTTAAATGTTATAAACTATTTCTTTACTGATAGTTATTTTTATCGTAAACAGAGAAATTGTCACAAATCAATTTTCTTTATTTTAAAAAATGTTCATTTTCAATACGAAATGCTACCCTTTATTAAATTTAAAAATACTTGTAATTGGAATAAAGATTTAAAAAAAAAGGAATATATATCTTCCGAAAAAAATATTTGATTTTAATTATATTCATTCTAATATTAATAGATAGGGATTAATCAGAGTATTATTAAATTATTTTTTTCTAATAATTTTGAAATTTCTATCGTGAGATTTCAATATTTAAGCAATTTATAATTTAAATTTTTTTTTACATTCTTTAAATATTGGAAGATCTTCATTTTTAGTGACAATTATTCATTTATTCTAATCCCAGTTCGAATAAAAATTAATGAATTTACAAGTCTTTTGACGTGTTTTTAATTTAAAAATTATAGTTTTACTCTCTATCCTTATATTTATATTTAATTTTTGAAAAATATCATAATAATCTTCGTACAAATCATATTTTAGTGCGATCTTCTTAGCTTCAAATTAACTAAAAATCACTGAACAGGAATTCTTTAATTCGCTCAGAGCTAGATAAATCTCCATTCCCCTCACACGAAGAAAATAAGAAAATTTTCACATTTTACTCAAGTCATTACGGAAAGTAAGAACGACTTTAACAAGCACCAAGTACAAATGACTGACGACTTTTTTTCTCGTAAATGCATAAAGCTCAAAGCTCAGACAAAATTACGAAATTTCCCCGAGATCTTTAAATCTTTTACAGTTTTATTCGCCACCTCTCGGCGAGGAGAAATGGATAGAGAAGAAAAGTTGGAATTACACTGGAAAGAAACCGACTGTACTTTCAGTTGAGAATATTTGCTCTTTTATTTTTAAGGAATAGCTCCTTTACAGAGGAAATATTGCTTTCGTCTCGAAGTGTTTTAAGCTCAGGATATTTCGCACCATTTCGCCGAAACGAACTTCTTTTTTTAACTACAAAAAGATAAAGGAAAAAAAAAAGAAATGTATATAAAAAAAAGAAAAGAACAGGTGACTTTCGAAGCCCTATAACTGAACTGGGGATTACTTGGTTAGATGGATAACTTGCAATCGGAAATTGTGCATTGCTGGTAAAACAGAAATCAATAACTCAATGTAAAAAGAATTATGCTATTTATATTGTTTCCTGTCACATTACTCAATGTTTTAAGAACCGAAATCTCTATTTGGGAAACTATCTATTTTGACTCAAATGTAATTTAGTAATTGGAAATTTGTACATGAGGGCAATTTGGTGAATTTTTATTAAATAAAAAATAAAGAATTAATTTGTATTTGTTTTTGAAATTGACACTTTCAAAACACTTTTCTACATTTTAAAATTATTTTGCTTTTTTTAGATATGACTTTAATTTTTTTGGTAATTTTTCTTAAATTAAAATTTTTTGAGCTATACATATATTTTTTTAGCTAATAATAGGCAATTAGTTTCCTTACTGCAATGTGATGCCAACCACTTTTTGTTTTGCCATCATTTGTTAATAATGACTTTTATTTCATTGTTCAAATCTGGTATTATTGACCTTTACATTTTATGCGAGAAATCAGAAAGCAAACTTGCCTTCCCTCAAAAGGATTCCAAAATTTAATTGCATAAGCAATTAAATTTTCAATATAATATGAATGCATAAGGAATTAACTTTCATATGAAGGGCAACAAAGCCATAAGCTATCATACCCGATGGTATTTACGCTTCATGAATGCTGAATAATCTGACATATGGAGTTGAAAAAGCAAATATCAGCACAATGATTGTACAAAGAACTGTTTTTCAACAGATAAATGCCGAATCATTTAACTTCACTGCGAGTGAAGAAACATCTTTGCAGAAACGGGTTCTTCAATGCCAGTACACCTGCTATGGCAGATATCATCGGCAGAAACATTGCGAGTGGAAGAAGACGGCTTGAGTGAAACTGAACATAATCCTTCAACAAACTGTTGTCCATAAACAAAGATGTATTAGATACTTTTGTATGCCACACATTTATGTACGTACTCCGTTTATAAATGGGACAGTTATTGATGAAGATATATTTCCCTCTATATGTTGCCTTTATACCATAGCAATTTCAACAGGTTACTGCATACAACAACCTTTCTTCCTACATATTGTTCACGGATGAGACAACAATAATTCGAGAGTTTGTTTTCAGCAGTCACAATACTCCCGTTTAGGGATATGACATTCCTTGGAAAAAAATGCTCATGCTTGTCAGAAGAAATGTAGTATCAGTGTTGAATGGCATGGTTTAGAAATACTTGATTGAGCTATACATTCTACCTTGCACTGTACATCCTCAAAACATCCTCTTGCAATATGTCTTGCCCGAATAGCTGGTCGCTGTTCTTCTAATACGGAAACGTATATAGTTCCAGCACGATAAATATATTTATTTCCACATGTTAATCGTGATGTCAGGAGTCAGATGATCGATACTTATCGAAACGAATGAATTAATCGATATGAATCAATTTCTCTAGGCTTATTCTGCTTGGATTTTTTTCTATTGGGTCGTTTGAAAAGCCTCATCTATGGTATTCCTGTGAACATTGATATGGATGTCGTCGCTATATTGCTTATTGCTGCTGGAGATATGCAGGATATGGATAATATTTATAATAATGTATGCCGTTTCATACTATCGATATGTGAAGCTTGTATCATAGTTGGATGTTTCTCTTTCTTGCAGTTGCTGGGATGATTTTATTTAAAAGAGAGCTATTTGCATAGATTTATCTCTCTTTCAAATTTCTTCACTCTCAAAATACGCACTATACTGCAAATCCTTTTATATTGTACCACCAATCAACTTTTAAATTTTGTCAGACATTTACCGATTTTACCAATCACCTTTTTCATGTATAATAATCATAACTTTTATAAACACGATTAAAATGTCTCATAATTTGATTAATGACAGGGTTAGTCTTGTTGGTAGGGCGTTGTGTTTGAATCTTTTGGGTTGTGAGTTCAAATTCACCAGCCGAATTCTCCCTTTGTGTGGTGGTGGCGGCGGCTGGCTCCCGTATAAATCTTTTGTGATCACAAAATTCTCCATGTCGTGAGTAATATCACTGGAAATACTGGATTTGAAGTGATCGTTTTACGGTTCAGAATTAAATTTTGATCGGCTGATGAATTTATGCAATGTATGAAGGAAGTCCACCCGTAAAAAGGATTGTGGCGTATGTGTAGCTAAATCTTACTTTTGGTTCTAGATTCCGTTTCTTAAAAACAAGACATGCAAAAACTTCGGCTTAGATTAACTGACTAATTAGTCAGATTGCTTGTCAATGTCAAGTGCCATTAGGAACAACAACATAATTTAAAAATTAAAAATATTTCATGGAGGGAAACATATAATCATACATCAGATACTTTAATGAAAACAAATATAATCATTACTTTGGGCCTAACAACCTGTTTCCCAAATGCTACAAGTATATAAAAAGCCCAATCCTGAATTTATTGTTTTTTAATTTAAGCTATTTTAAAAAAGAAACAAAGATGAAAATGAAGCAATCAGCACACATTTCAAATTAGATGAAGATTAGGAATAGTACGGAACTTAATTTTAGTTTCGATTTCACAAACAAATTTGCGATTCATAATATTATCGCTTCATAGCATACTCGACAGTTAGCATTAAGTGTATCTAGGTGATTGAAGTTTTGAGATTTAATGTGAAAAATGCACTCGTGATAAATTGAGATTAATTGTGTATATATATGCCTTTATAATATAATGATCGATAATTCTTGAAATATCTAGCGCAGATAAGAATTCGTATATTATACCAGATATTATATCTTAGGTTTCTAATATTGTACAAAATCGTGTATCTTTATTGTTTGCATCTTGTTAAAAACTCAGCAATATTTTAAATTCTCACATTTTCAATAGTGAAACTCCAATACATCATTACATTAATTTTCCATATTTTAATAAAATTCTTCTCCTTAATATATACAATGTGATTTGGTTTTAGTTACATTAACGTCCCGTTTAAAGCAACACGAGGGCTATTTTGGGACGGACCTCGCAATTTTGAACCACGGTCAGATGACGAGGACGACACCTGAATTGGCACCCCCCTCTCCAGACCACGCCACACCAGCGGGAGGACATTTGGCCTGACAGATTTAACGTGCTACAGACCCCCTCACACGGCTGTTCTTCGGTGGAATCGAGCCTCAAACCTGAACCCCTCCGGTTCCGAAGTCGAGACTTTACCACCGGGCCACCGCGGCCCTTATACAATGTGATTAAATATGAATGGCGCTTAGAAATTACTTTCTATCTCATATTTTGCAAAAATACTTCATGGATTGCTATGAAATGTATGGAAAATCCCTTTTTATCCCCAAACTTTTTTGAAAAAAGAGAAATTAGTTCATTTTTGAGAAAATAAATTCGGATTTATTATGTATATATAATCAGCTCTAATGTCTATTCGATAAGAAAAGATGCGTAACTCCAGTGTGTAATTTTAAAAATTACATAAGACAGGAAATCTATTTTTGCATGCTAGCTTCTCAAATTTTTCCAAAACCTTTGTAGTGATAAATATTTACTTGTTACAGAAGATATTCGTTATTACCTCAAATCAGAGTATCGAGATCTATTGATAAACATTGCATATAAGATAACCAATTGCATCTAAGATATTCAAAAATAAATTTGGAAAAATTTAATTAGAAAGCAATGAAATGATTGTCTTTTTAAACCTTTGGTCTGGATTTATAATAGACTGTTTACAATCCTGGGTTCTAACACAGAATTATAACGGTAATACAATTTCTTTACCTTACATCCAACCATATAATCTGCACCATGCATAGGCTACAAATATATGGCTACTTCTATTAACTTTCTAAAATTGCTGTCTTATAAATATAAAAATTTCATTGCAAAATGTAGAGCAGTTTTTACATATAAAATAAATAATTTAAATACAAATAAAAGGTCATCTTTATAAAAGCGTAAAATAATAGAATGGTTTATTACTAGAAGCAATTAAATAATATTTATCTCAAAAAAACCGCCGTTAGTTTAAAAAAGAATATCACATAAATACTGCCTAATTCGAAGTGTTTTTTTCCAGAAGATAAATATTTTTTTCTTCTTTTTCTCCAATTACAATTGTTTTTAACATTTAATAAATGGTAAAACTTTTCATCTGAAATGTGAAAATTTTCAAGTCTTTCGAATAAAGGAAAAAAAATGTCAATTTGTAACAATTTGCTGATTAAATAAAATGCAATAATGCAATAAAAATAATGACCAACAAAGGAATAATTTATCATATTTAACTCTTGAGAAAAGGAAGAACATTTGAAAGTTTTCTTTTATTCCTTCGAATTTCATTAAAGCTTTAGTAAGGGTTTCTGAAAGGAAAAAAATAAAAAAAAGAAACAAAGCAAAACAATTAAAACTAACTGACCCTATCTCTGAATTTCGTTAATTTTTGACAAAAAAAAAAATCATTTGAAATGTAAAACCTTTGGGATAAGAGAACACGAAAAATCAATATTTCCTTACTTCATTTTATTAAAGAGTGAATTAAAATTTAATGTTTTTATTTAAAAAGAATGATATAATTGAGGAAGTTTGAATGTGGTTCTCATGTCTCCTTTCAAATCCCCAATCGACATCCTATATTCAGTATCTTAATAACAGTAATAAAATGATAAATTTTGGAGATTTTCGAATAATTGGATTTTATGCTTTAAGTCCAAAAGTTGAATATAAAGCAAATTGCAATTTGTACTCGAATTTCAATGGATTTCTAATGTTTAAGATGAAAACAAGTATTATGAGTTTGTTTAAATTCAATTTTTACTTATTTTCTTGTGTTATGTGTATATATCGAGTGTCGCCTCAGTAAACTCAGAGCTTGCAAACAAACTTGGTGACCATTTAATGATTTGGTGACATTATTGACCAAATAGAAATTACTGGAAAAATTTAATTAATGCATTGGTATTTGAAAAAAAAACTATATTAACCCCAAGCGTAATCCATTATTTAAAAAAAAAAGTGTATTTGAACTTGAGTAGATGAATAAAAAGTATCTTATTAACGATTGGAAATTTGAAGAAGATATAGGAATAAATAAATATAAGGAGAGTGTGAATTAATAGTAGGAATTAAATAAAAAATAGGAAGATATATATTGTTTAATTTATGCTATGAGGGATTTTTAATCCCTGAAATGAAGCAATTACATAATTAAAGAAGCTATATTATGAAGAATGAAATTTTATAGGCGAATTAATTATATAATAAAAAGGAAACTGTAACTTTTGCAAACATTTTCAATAAATTTATTTGTAGAAATAGAGTTAAATCCAAATAACGTCAAGAATGTTTTCCTATGCCTTATAAAATATTTTTTTTGTTTATTAACACATCTTGGTTATTTTAAAATGTACTCGAAAACTAATGAAAATATCCTCACATAAATATCAAATATATCAAGTTTCGAAACATAAATTAATGGAAATAATTTGTCTATAGAAGATAGAAATGGCATTAATTTGCAAAAATTACTCATAGCTTTTGATACAATATTTGTCTGCTGTTAGTCTTATTTATCTCTTATTGGTCCCGTTTGTCTGATTTTCTTCATTTGTTCTATATTTGTCTTTTGGCATTTCAGTGGTTCCTTTGTTCAATTTTCTCAATTGAGTTTTTTTAACTTAAGAAAGAATCGTGGAACTAACAATAAGAACGAATTGTGATTATTCTAATATATACATAATTGAACAATTGAACAAGGGGTTTTCAAATGAAAAGGTATGAAACAACGTTTACCATTAACATATTTGCATATACCACTGAAGGCTGGGGGGGGGGAAGCTCCTCGAAATAAGGATGAGTTGCTTTCGGTATGGTGGCTAGTTCTCACCAACCCGGTGGGCACAAAAAATGGGGGTTCTGACCTCCCATCCATGATGGGACGTACTCCCTACGGGGAGAGTTGCATCGTGACAGTTGATGCCCCTTAGGACTCAACCACAGTTCCCGACAGTGTTGCTGCAGCGGCTGTCCGGTCATTCAGTCTCTTGTGGTTCAACCATGTGCTTTAGTGGCGGGTCGGAGATCAGTGATATGGATTGCCTATGCCGCTATGAGAAAAATTATCGACACATCTACGGATTGGATTGAAGGCTATGCCGTACATCAGAGCATGCGCGGGTACCCGCATGCGGGGGAGAGAGCCGAGGTTCCTATAAAAAGCACCGTCCAACTGACGGGCAATACATGTGAATACAGGATAAATTCACATTTCAAAATTGAAAGTCCGATTTGTATTGTGAGTCACTCCGAAGTCTTCGTAGGTCCGTAAAGAGCAAAAGATCATGGCTATTAAAGGAAGGTGTGGTTTTTATCCATGAAAACGCGTGACCGACCATCTCCAGTGTTTCACAAGTGGCACTGGTCAAGAGCAAGTGTGAGAAGCTCGACCATCCTGCAAGGAGCCCGGACATTTCACCCTGCGATTTGCATGTTTTTCATCCCCTGAAAAAACAGCTAAAAGGGAAGCGCTTCAATTGGAAGGTAAACTCAGTGAGCTATGAATGATTGGGTTTTGCCACTGCCACATTATTTCTTGGAATAAATATTCGTTATTATCAATATTATCATTGTGCTCAGGCCCGTGCTGTATCTTTGAATTAATTCTTCATTTATCTGCAGTCATTAAAACAATCTACAGTATCGTTCATTACCTTTCCATTCAAACACTCCTTGAAAGAAAAAAATCTGAAATTATGTTGAATGTGCTTGAACTAACTCGTATTTTCTTTAACATCGTCATTTTCAGGAAATCTGTCAAATTTCATTAACTATACCTTAAAGTTCGTAAATTTAATGTAATTCTTAAAAAATTGCTATGTAACTTTTAAGATTATTCTTAGGGATACCAATCAAAATAATTTGATAATTTTAAACCTTTTATAATGAAAGCAGCTTAAAAAGTGTCAGAACTTTAAAAATAAATCGAACACTTATTTGTAGCAATTCATAGAATTTTGGAATTGTATAAAGCTAATTCCAATTTTTTTTACTTATGCAGAAAAATTATTATTTGGGATTTAAGCAATATCTTTATTCCAAATTTTTTATATGAAATATATTTACATGGTAAGTAACGTCCTGAAGAATAAAAGAAATAGATCAGAATCAAACTGCATCGCATTAAAAATATAATATCTGGAATTCATATTTCTAACAGCGTGAAAATGAATTGTCCAGAGTAATATTGAAACAATCATGTAAATGGTGTTATGGTTATTGATCATGAATTTCATTCTGGAGCTGATAGTTCATTTCCGATTAGCAAACACTTTACAATGATTCTTTCTGCATCATTAATTTCAGAGAAAATTGAATTGTAACTGAAATAAGTGGAACAGGAATATATGCATAAATCACAATGTCGCCTTCTCGTAATGACGTCATTTTCTGCTAGATTAATCCTGATTTTTTTATGCCAACAGAAACCTTTTCAGGCATTTGCTTCATTCTAAATTGAAATTGATTCGTGTGAAAAAGTTACTTACTTCTTAGTGATATTTTTTGCACATTTATTGAAACTTTAAACTCTTTTTTTATTGTAAAAGTTATTTTCTGTTTTGTGAAAAACTATGAAGAAAACTGTTATGTGATGTTAAATGAAGCAAAAATATTATTACACTATCGAAAAAAATTATTAAGATTGGATTCAAGCTCAGAATACATAAAAAAGATGAAGGAAAAAAGTATGCTTGATTGAAATGTGATGTTGTTCTCTTTTCAAACTTCTAACAAATTAACTGTTTAAAATAGTTTTTGGTTTAAACAAATAATATAATTTATTACTTATGTGTAAAGGCAAAGGATGTCTGATATTAAAATTATGACATAAGACCTGCATATATATGACTAATATATAATTGTCCATCTTTTCATAGAAATATGTTTCAGGAAATCCTCTTTTTACAATGTCTTACTAAATATTAACAAAAATTTATTGGGAAGTGATGTAATAAATTTATTTAGTTTCATTATTACTAATATTCCATCAGGGAGTGCCACAGTGGCCTGGTGGTTAGGTATCGGATGAAGATACAGCCTTAAAATATATCATTCTTCAAAATTCAAGAATAATGTGAAATAGGTATTTCCTATTACACTTAGAAAATTGCACAATGAAATCAGATTTGGAATTTTAGGTAAGTTTGAAAACTTTTAAATAATCATACTTATTTTATTTATATAAAAATTATAAAGATAGTAAGTGTTAGAAAAAATTTATGTTGCAAACATCATATTTTGAAATCATCCAAGTTCACATCAACTAGCGTTTATACAAAAACTGACTTTTTGAAAAACCGGGTTTCAGCCAGTTTTCAATTTTTTGAAATATATATATATATATATATATATATATATATATATATATATAACTATAACTTATATAGTTATATATATATATATATATATATACAATTACTTATAGTTATATAAAATAACAAAAAAGTTAAATCAATACCAAACTGTGTGTGTATATATGCATATATATATCCGGAAATCTCGGTTTTTGATTGTGACAAATTATTTTAAAAAAACAGTTTTTAAAAACCGGTTTGAAAAACTGTCAAACCTTTAAGTTAAGAAACATTTTTCAGAGAAACAAAGAAAAAATTCATTTGGTAAATAATACTCATTAAAATTCTGAATGAAGTATGAAATATGTAACATGTTTCAATGTTTTAAATTTTTCAGCTCTTTTCCTGTGTTTATGGTTTGTACACCGGGCTTGTACCTTAATTATAAAGAAAATTAATTTATTTTATGTTTACTTTCATTTGTTTAACGCTCACTCTGGGTGGCTCCCATTCGTTTTGATGATAGTCGTTTCTGTCAAAATTGCAGCTTCCTTTTTGAAGTGTTTATGCAGATTATTTTATAAGAGGGTTTCTGCTCTTATCTTAAAGTTTTTTAAATATAAGACTGACTTTTGACTTTTAATTACATTGTGGAGTTTTAGTTGGAAATTTATGCAGATTATAGCTGCAGAAACTTTCTAATAGGTTAAGTGCTACATATTTTGTTAATTCAGAAGTGGCAGAAATGTAGAAACTATTTCCAGAAGTGCATGTAAGGATTTTTCTTTGAGTTATTTGGTATAAAATCCACACAATAGCTACCAAAATTGTTGAGAAGAGATAGGATTGTGTTTTTTAATGTTTTATATATTATTAAGAAATTTTATATCAATGTTTGTTTACTGTGGTGGGGAAAATTGTGGATACTTTTGGAAATCGTTAGGTTTTCTAATTTTGTATGCATACAGAAAATGTTATATTTCACATAATACAAAAAATAAAGATAATTTATAACTTATTTCAATAGAAAAAGCAAAATTGAATTATTTGAAAAAAAAAGTTATTACTTAAATCTGAATAAAAAACACAGAGATGAAGTGGATTGTAATTTTTAGTTTCCCTGACAAATCACCTTGTTCAGAGAAATAATAAAATGTTAATAGCTGCTAGCAAAAGATAAAATCACAGTTTTTTCTGCAAAAATAAGACTGTTTTTTATGTAACTAAACCACAAGTTAAATTTTTTTTTAATTTTTCAATGTATAGTTGGAGTTTTTGTATTTAGGCACGAATTATTCAATTACATCAAACAAAAGAATATAGTGGACACCTACAAAGAGAATTAGGATTATTGTATAGTATGAATGTGATAAATCCTGTGGTAAAATTATAAGACAGGGGGAAGAGTTCAATGACTTAATATTGTCCGAAAATTTTGCTTACAATATTAAACAAAGCAGAAAATGACTGAAAAAGTAGATCACATCTGTTCATGACGAAAAAAATGACTATATCTCCAAGATAGAAGAATATCATCAGCGGCCACCAGAAGTCAATTGAAAGATGCTGGCATTTCTGCCAATTCAAGACGATCATAAGAAGATTATTAGGTGTTGGACTAAGAGATGGTATTCAGCAAAAAATTCTTTATTTCAATATACAGAGGGGTATAAAAAGATTACAGTGAGCAAAGAAACGTATTAATTGTACAGATGATCAGAGGTCACAAGTTAAGCAGAATGAGGAAACAAAGATATTGTTATTCTATAAAGATAACGAAAATATGTAAGGCATAGAAAAGGCTAAGAGCTACATTCTGACTGCATTCAGGCAACTATGAAGAACTCAGTGTTAAGATTTGTTCTTGCATATCAGCAGACAGTATTGATTTCTTTTATGTTTTTTTTCGTGTCCATGAGAGTCGAAACTAAATATGTCCATGAATTTTGAAAATTTCTTCTGCGACTTGCTTGATGTTGTCTCCATACGGATCTATCATAGTTGGCAGTACACCAGTCTTTCTCAGGCTGGCGCTCATAGCCAGACACTCGTAGATGTGAGTAGGCGTAAGCTGTGTATCAGGACAATGATCACAATGATCAATCTATTGATCTTCATGCCCTCTCCATCGATCTTCATACCCCTGTGGTGTCCGGTTCTCAGCCTAGTTATTTTTTTAATAGTAGATCTGTTCGCAGTTATTTCAGAGAGAAGATGTTTGGCCTGAATGGATTTTTCTCTAAGTCTATATCTGGCCACTGCATTCGCATCTTGAAGAGAAACATCAGAGCAGCCAGAGTTGAGGTCTCTGCCCTCCTTGGCCAATCTATCCGCAGTTTCATTTTCTTCTATATCAACGTGTGCTGGAATCCACTGGAGGTCACATGTCTTGTTAATAATCTGAAGATCTTGAAGACAAGAGATGATTTCTTGGGTGTAATAAGAATGTCCTTTTAGAATTGCTTGGAGGGCGGCCTTTGAGTCAGAAAAGATTACTAGGCCTTTGCCTGCTTGGAAGCGGGAAGGGCCTTATAGATATTAAACGCCACCAGAATTGCCCTCAGCTCACAGGTGAAGTTAGAGGCAACGTTCCCGGCACCATATTTGCCCTGGTGAGAGTCACCTTCCGAAGTAGTTAAAAATACACCGGCACCCCCGTTGGTGATGGTTTTGTCAGAAGAGCCATCCGTGTATGCATGTACACGTTATGTTATGCATGTACGTCCACGTATGCATGTACACACATTCTTTTATGTTATCGATGTGGTATTAAATGTAAGAAAATACACTGACACATTTCTAGACCCAAAACTTACATCCTACATCAGTACATCCTTTCTTAAATATGTATCATTTATTTTTCAATAAGATTCAACTCCTTGCTACACAGTAAAAATATCGAAGATGTGGTATAGTGCAAAGAGCTTTACATTGTTAACATGGCCAGGAAATAATCCTGCTGCCAAAATTATTGATAACTTATGGCACCATTTGAAAACTCTTGTACACATGAAGTGTTCATCAAATAAAAGAGAATTAATTGTGACTATAATTGCTCCCTGGCATCATGAAACCATGAAGGAGAAGCTTAGAACTCTCGTCATCAGTGTGGAGCTGTAATAAAAAATAAAAGCTACCCTACTAAGTACTGATTACGCAAGGCACTCATCAACATCTAAATGAATCTCGATAATCCTGGCCCCTCAACATTTTTGGCATTGCAAATATGTGATTTTTGCCTTTTGTATTGAAATAAGCATTGACTTCTCTTAAAATGTTATGTAAGAGTTTACATTTTGTGAGACATTTTCTGTAATTATACAAATTTAGTAAACATAATGATTTTAAAAGTGTCCACAATTTTGGCCATTAATTATCATCTACAAATTACCTTAATCAAAATACAATGCAGTCTTTTAATAGAAGAAAAAAGTTGAAAACCAATTTTAAGAATATAAAAAAAGGATAGATTGCAAATTTCTAATTATTTTAAATAACTTTTGGTTGAGTATATTCCGTATTTGGTTGAGTATATATAATCAGTCGCATTTTTAAGCCTAATTTTAATTCTGAAACCGATGTAGCATAAAGAATAAATGCTATTGTTTTTATTCATTCCTTTTATTTTCTCCCTCTTTACTCTATTTCTTTTTGGCGTGTCACAGTGTTATAATTTTCTGTTGGCGAAACATCAAGCTATTCCACCGTTTTTTTTTTAAATGGACACATAACTGATTACATATTAATTTTTTTAACGTCCAGGTGCTATATGGCATAAAATTGAAAAAAAAAATACCCTAAAACCTGTTATATCATCAAAAGTAGTTCGGGGATTTCTTTCGTTTCACATTAAATCTCAGATGAGAAACACCTTTCCGCAAGAATCAATGAACAATGTTGGAGAAACCAGACACAAAACATATATTTTTCTTGATATCTGACTAGATTTCAAAATTCTGGTTTCCACTCCAAAATAATTTTAAAACAAGGTATTAATAAAAGTAATAGTTTGAAAATGATTTACGTTAATATAACTTTATTTTAGAATAAAAATATGGCTTTTCGGTACTTTACATATCATATAGTCAAAGACTGCGACTGTAAAGTTCTAACCAATACAGCGTCAATAGGTTCCCTTCCAGATAACACGAACATAAGCTTTATATCCTAGTAGTATTTGTATTTGATTTTCCAAGTCACAATTAAAGGGTTAGCTGTAAAAATAATGTAGCTCCAATTAGGGGAATTTAGAGTTACATTTCTATTATGTTGTAAAATAAAAACGTTCGTTTGGAGTCATAAAGATAAAACTCCAATCGTTACTCGAGCGATGGAGCTGTTTGTTTCATTAGTTTGTTGCATTATAGAGGTAACTCCTGATGTCACTTCCGGTTTTATCCAAACTTGATTAATTGGAGCTAACTCTTTTTTGCAGCAAACTCTTAAATTTTTGAAACGACGGAGATCCCAGGTTCTCGAAAATTATCTTATAACATAAATCAATCTGAGGCTTTCTATGTTCAAGTAAAGCTCTGAAATATGACGAATCAATGTGTTTTTAATGAGAATAACCGCAGAAATATTGATTAGCTGCTTTTGAACTAAATAAGAGAGAAATATAACCAATTCGGATGCTAAGATGGATAATACAAATTTCCATGCCGAATATTCCAATCACGCGTCATTACTTTGCTGATAAATAAAGTGACTCCTTTCGGTGTTCTTCGCCAGATTTGTCACATAATCCTTCTCTCATTACTTGCTGTTATGCTTATTACCCTGTCTTTGAGGATCCAGATTTTATTGAATGAAATAACTAACATTTCTTCAAAAAATTAAAAATAGTATGCATTGTATAGTTTTCATAAATGTATATAATTGTTTTGTCAAAAACTGAAAAAAAAAGCAATTTGTTATTGTAGTACTTTCTGATGACACTTGCAATTGACAAACCTGTTGACTAATTTTTGTCAGCGCTTTTAAGCAAAAATTTTTACATGTCTTGTTTTTCATTATGGCCATCTATGGCTAAAATACGACTTAGCTACTAACGTGTTACAACCCTTTTTACGGGACGGACTCCATTCGTAAATTTCATTCATTCATCCCCAGATGTTAATTTAGACCTGAACAAGACATCAATTATCTCTGATCCAGTAACCCCAGTGGCATTACTCTCGACATGGATGACTCTGTGACCACCACATATTTATACGCACGCCGGCCACCACTACACAGGGGGAGTATTCTGTTGGTGGATTCAAACAAGACTAAATTCTATGAGGTCAATTAACGTAAGTATTCTTTCGTCAGCGTAATTATATCTAAACGTTGATGATACTACAGTTCTAAATCTAAACAATCCGAAAATGCTTTAAATGACATACTGTGCCTTAATATAAGAAATTCTCTTGATTCTTTTTTCCAATTTAATTTAGGATTTTTTTATTTGTATAGTTGTTTTAAATTAAGATGTTTGATTGATAATGAAACCATGCTTTCTCATTGAACAGTTTCCACTATTGGCTGGGAACCTCTTGGATTTTGGATACCCTCTCCTTCCCGTTTCTTAAGGCAAGAATATCCTTAAGGAGATTTTTTCAATTTTATCTCTTTCTTTAATTCTTCTTTAAAGGAGATTTTTTCCCTTTTATGGTGTGTAGATTTTTAATCTTGTTGACGGTTGATGTGGACATTTTTGGCTGTAATGTAGCAAACTTTCGGAAGAATGTTTTCAGTATTAAATTAATAAAGAAAAAATTTCTTTGGAAGTTGATGAGTAATTTTCATAATATTCAATTGGATATCCAGAGTGATGGAAACCGATATCATTTGTTGTTAAAAACATCTAAAATGTAAAGTATTCTATCAATTGCCATTTTGATTTCATTTGGATATATTATTTAATAAATTTTTAAAATAATGCCTACATTCTTGATTTTGTCAAGACACAATTTTGAATGCAAAGTTCTTTATAAAATTTTGGGGATTCAGCAGAAATTATTTGCAATAGTTTTGCTTTTATTTTATCGCTTCATTATATCATTACCATTTTCGTTGCTTTATTTCTTACTGGCATCATGTTTGGTTTTGAAATTCAAAATGACCATTTTTGATCTTACAGAAACAATGCAGAAAACATACTATTTGAATTGACGAACAACGAAGCTGCAGACTTCTTTGAATAATTTAAATTTTGAAAACGGATTTGGGAGGAATGTATTACTTCAAATAAATTCTGCCTTGAATGGGAAACTATTCGTGTACTTTAAATTTTGATAGTTAAGCATTTAGACTATATAGCTTAAGTACAACTGTACGTTGAAACTTTAAATTTAAACTATATTTAAAGTATCTCTTGAATCATTAATCTAATTGCCATAATTGAATACAGCTCAGAACATTGTTTGTTATTGTTATCGCTGTTGTTTAAAATGATATATTGAGATCATATTTTGATGTTTCTATTAGAAAATTTTATTTTACGTATAATCAAACTTTAAATGTCTAATATTTAAAAAAATATTGACCATTTTAGGTTTTATCATTGTAATAATATAAAACTAAAAATTGTTTGTGGTATGATACCATTTTCGATACAAATTTCGTATGATCATTTTGTAAATGATGCCTTACCATTTATTATATTTATAAAAACGACATTTAAATAATTAAAGAAAATTTCAGCGAATTTACATTTATTTCATAACAATTATTTCTTGAAGATAGAAATCCTACTATTTAGTTGTAAAATAAATCTTAAACAATTTGATAGGTACATGAATTTTCACATTTTTACCAATCAACGAAGCTCATAATGCAGTGTTTCTCAACCTTTTAGTATTCACGGCCCGATTTTCAATCATAATTTTCATCGCGCCCACCCTCCCCACAGCATACAATAAAGTGTATACAATAATAATGTATTTAGTGTATTTTGGCGCTAAACCTACACTTCAACCTTAATTTTAAATTTTACAAATTACCAAGAATACGGAAATTTATTGACATTTTGCAACACCTATCCTCAGCATTGAAAAAACAAGAATTCTATGCCTTTTTATTGCTCTTGCTTCCCGCTATGTTGGGCATTCTCATGGTTTCGCGAAAAGTTTCGATTTGTCTGGAATTTCTCTGGTCAGCTTAAAAGTTAAGTTAGGAGCGTGAGCAGATGTTAACAAATTTTTTCTCATAGGGAGAAGGAGAAAGTTCTATGACGCAAATTTCAATTCCAGACAATCTCATTCGAGTCGATCTTTCTATCGCTAATGAATCTATTCTGAATGTGTATGTTATATATATTTTCGTGTAATTGCAATTCCCCGTATTAAATATTCATGGCAGCAGATTTATGCAGAATCATGGATAACTTTTTAAGCGGGCGTAAGTGAGCATTAGACGATAGACAAGCATCAACAAGTACACAGACAAGCGGGGTTCCGAAATTAAAGTCAAGAAAATATTCTCAAGAATACTTAAATTTTGGGTTCACTAGTACTGAAGTAAATGAAGAAGAAAGGCCCCTGTGTATCATTTGCTCAAAAATGTTGGTGGCAGGCAGCATGAAAACTAATAAACTTAAACGACATTTGGAAATGCTTCATAGTGAGTACGTAAACAAACCCAGAGAATTCTTCGAATTAAAATTAAAATCATATGAAAAGCAAAAATCATTGTTTAAGAAAACTGTGTTTGTGAATGAAAAAGCTTTATTCGCCTCTTACAAAGTGTCATATAAATTAGCCAGATGTAAAAAGCCTCACACCATTGGTGAAGAGCTCATTTTGCCAGCCGTAATTGAGATTGTAGAAATGATGCTTGGAGATAATTTTGCAAAACAATTGCAGTCTATACCTCTTTCAAATGATACTGTTGCCCGTCGAATTGCTGATATAGCTGAAGATGTAGAGTGTCAGCTTTTGTCGAAGTTACGTGACAAATTGTTTTCAATACAACTCGATGAGACAACAGATAGTGATAAAGATGCTCATTTCATTGCCTATGTTAGATTTTGTGATGATTTGTTAGTAGTAGAAGAATTACTTTTCTGCACAACCAATAGAACTCAAACAACAGCCCTCGCATTATTTGCTGTCTTAAATGATTTTATGAACGAGGAAAACATACAACGTACAGTCAACGTTGCTATTTTATTGAGAGGCAAGAGTGTTATCAAGAGGGAAATTTTTGCAATTTGTTTATGAATTAAGAAAAGAAATCGCCGTTTTCCTAGAAGAGGAAAACAGACCGGAAACTGAGAATTTTCGAGGCAGTTTATTTGTGATGAAATTGAGCTGCATGGTCGGCATATTCGAGAAATTAAATAACTTGAATCTTCAACTGCAAGGAGCAAATACCCATATATTGGATACGAGTGATAAAGTTAAGGCTTTTTGTTGGAAATTGGATTTGTGGAGCAGAAATTTAAAGCAAGAAAACTTAACAATGTTTGCAAATTTGAATGATTGTATTAAAACTTACAAGGCTGAAGAACAACGTGTAAAAGTTTTTTTTGTGACCACTGAAAATCATTTAGCAATGCTGGCAAAGAATTTTAAAAAGTACTTTCTTGTTGACTACAAACTGATATCAAATTAAAAGTGGGTGAGGGATTCATTTCAAAATACTCACGAAGAACTCTCAATTGAAGAGGAAGAAACCTTCATAGACTTCACGGCAAGCAGCGAAACCAAAAGACAATTTAGTAATAAATCACTCTTTGAATTTTGGGCAGGAGTGGGTGATGAGTTTTTTGCACTAAAAACCAGGGCATTTCGCATTCTACTACAATTTTCATCATCTTACCTTTGTGAAACTGGATTTTCTGAGGTGGCCTCTTTGAAGACAAAATATAGATCTCAGCAAAATATAGAAAAAGAACTGAGAGTGTCTATTTCTAATATTAAACCCTCCTTCGAAAAACTTTGCTCTGCAAGACAAGCCCAAGGAAGTCACTAATACTTATTAAATTTGTTTTTAATTTAGTAAGTTGTTTTAATTTAAAAAGTTAATTATTAAATATGTCGAAATTTATTTTGTTTTGTATGTATATGTGTTCTTTCCTTTCAGTTACTTAATCAATTTTTTTAAATAACATTTTCTCTTGGATATGCTCGCTCCCCCCATCAGTGTGCTCATGCCTCCCTAGGGGTGCACGCCCCACAAGTTGAGAATCACTGTCATAATGTATTTCTGGACCAAACAAATCTAACTAAATGGCTGTTGAACATACATCGTAAAAATGAACTCTCTATGACTGGAAGAATAAAATTTATTACGTCGAATCAAACCCTTATATCACTTGCAACAATTATTATCTGTTATTAAAACTGATTTGTAATGTCGTTTTCAGTATTCAATGATAAAATCGAACGAATGATTATTTACAAACTAGTTTATTAATTCCTGATTCAAGATTATATCAAAAAGAAATAAATTATATAGATGTTTACAGAAGGAGATTAGTAATAATATAATATTACTAAATTCACACTCATAAAAAGAATTTGAAAATTTATTGTTCATTAAATATATAAATTACAAAATGTATACCAATCTTTAGAGCTCCGAAAATTAGTTCGATGCATAAATATTTGCCGAATCAGAAGACTTATTTATAGCTCTGAAAAATGACTATATAGAAATTATTTTAAGTTGAGTTTTCCCGGAAATTTAATATACATATTTTTACCATTCTTAAATATTTTATTAGCCAAATTTTAAGAAAATAATTAAATAAAACGATAAAATGATGCATTGACTTGAATGGCGCCTGATAGGAGACACCACAGTTTTAAAGGTTAGAAATTTGCAATAAATAAACCTGAAAGCAAAAAATAAATAGCTAAACAAACGACTGAAAAATAAATTTTAAAAAAAGTTTCATTTTATTGGGAAATTATCCAAATTATTTTAAATAATTTCATAACTTATTAAAAGAACGCAGAGCATCATTCAAAAGGATGATAATATTTTCGATAAATCTACTGAATTAGTATCTGATGCTTTTAATGATATCGGACGAAAATACTTAATATTTACTTAATCTGATCAATTAAGTAAAAATATGTAATTTTTGTTTGTTACTCATAATGTTGCTTGCATTGCACAGCAATGGGTTTATTATAATGCCTTTTACAAAATGATTTGAAGCAGCGTTTCACTGTCATTTATCAATAGTTTATCGAAGAGTTGCTTTACTAATAGTCTTGTCACAAGAGACAGTACTAAACTTCTTTGATGTTTATATAAAAGTCACTTTTTGAATACGGAACTGACTTCGAACTATTGAAAATGCTCATAAATAGTTACATTGTAAATGCATATAAGCCATAATGCTAATGAAAGATAAATTCTGTCTAGACGAAACTAATAAAAATGTCTTGTTTTCATTTATAGTGTTCGTATTAAGATATATTGTTGCAAATTGCATAAAATAATGCAGTCATATATATTGAGTAAAATAATGCAGTTTTTTGTTTTCATTTTCTGAAAAGTAAAATATCTTAAGATGAAAAGAAGCATGGAAAAACAGATTAGGATTGCTATCAATGTTAGCAGATGTTAAAATTCTACTAAGAAAAGTATAAATCGCCATATTTTCATATAGGGGTAATTTGTATTAGAAGACTATCTAAATTTTGAAAGTCAATGATTACAAAGATGCTTAAATGAAAATGGATGCAAAGATCTACACATCATCAAGAACTGCAATTTGATAGCTGGTAACAGAACCTAAAAATCTTTTACTTCATGTTGGAGCAATCTACTGTACGCTTTGTTTAAGAGTCCACAATGTGTTAAATCGCGAAACTCATACAGTTCAAAATTAGCTTTTGAGATAGATTATAGGATATTAGAGACCAACAAGTTCAGTCAAAGTACGTAAATGTACATATAAAGTGCAGTCAATTGAAAATGAGATAGATTAAATAACGACCATGTCGCAGTTGGTAATAAAGACAGGCTTGCTTATAGTAATGCCCTTTATCGAGAATCAGGAAGTAACAGCGAGAGTAATCAGTCACCTTTGAATCATTTGTCTGTTGACGTATTTGAAGTGATGTGAGCTACTTATGTCTTCGTCCCACATTGCTATGGATGACTCGAAAGTAAGGGAGCAATGCATGTGAGTGTAATTCATGCCAAAATGTCTGCTGCGTAGGACAAAAATCCTATGTTACTTGTGCGTGTATTTGAATGGAGTAAACAATTTCGAGAAAGTCAGGTGTTATTCAAAGACAGTACTTCAGCCAGATAGGCTCATCCTGTCATTGAGGTCGTCAGAAATAACCCCCAGTGGACAGTAGAAGACAGTCGGCTCACGATGGATATAAGTCAAGGTCCTGCTCACGCCATCTTGACAGAGCATCTGAAATACTAGAAATATCTGTACTCAATGGGTTTCCTAAAGCCTTACGGAGGAGCAAAAGCTGCACAGAATGCTGACATCCTTGAAACACTCGGAACGGGATCGCATTGAAAAAATTTCTTTCCTTTCTCGAATTACCACAGAAGATGGAACATGGTTCGTCATTTTGAGCTGGAGAGCAAGCGTCAGAGCCACCAATGGAAGAACATGGATTCACCCTCAACGAAGAAATGCTCAGAAGTGCATGCCAGCTCTGGGAAAGTCATCATGATCTTTTCCTTTCACTGCAAGGAGCCACGGCTCATTGGCTTTCTGAACACGGTACCACAATTAATGCCTAGCTATATGCGGCCACCTTGCACAAACTGAAGTGCGCCATCATATGCAAACACTCAGGAATGTTGATAGAGGACATCATTTTGGTGAGGGAAACATAGAAGGCATCATCCCAATCGATTACCATATTTTAGAGCCCTGAAAATAGACTTACGTGACTGTTGATTCGCTTCAAACGTAGAGGTAAAAGCCTGATTACAATTATAACTCTACTGGCAACAACAGATATTTTTTTTCCATTGCAGCATTCATAATTGGCAATGTGCAGATGAGGCAAAAGAATTTCAGAAGAAACAGAGATATTTCTAACTTTAAAGCAAACCCAGTGTTTAGTTGCATATTGCTGCTTGAGAAGATCAGAAATTCTATTAACATCGTATAAAAGTCGCTATAAAATGATAAAAATAACCATATACTTCCAAATATTGGAATTTTTAAAGGTAATTTCCACTTCCTTTAGACAGTCTTTTATGTAATAAACAAAATTTAAAAAGAGTTATCTATTTGTGTGATTACGTATTATTATCTGTTCAAATGTCACGTGTATGCACGTGTATTTCAACAAAAAATAAACTATTTTGCAATATTTTTAGCGCATATATATATATATATATACAATCATAAAATTATTAAAACAATCAAAACACATTTCTTGATCAACAAAATTAAAACGAAACCAAATAGGTCGAAATCGAAATTAAAACTCAATTCAGAATTACACGCTAAAAGTTCACAAAATGAAAGGTAAATGAATAAGAACCAATTAGTGAGACAAATCCACAATACTATATTCAAAGAATTATTTAAACGAAACAGAAACAGAAGTAACTACGGAAACGAAACCAAAACCGGAATCGAAACTAAAAATCATTACTGATTAAACAAGTTTTAAGAATTAAAATGTTTTTAAATCAATCATTGTATTTAGAGAGCGCTTTCTATTGATTATTTTGATTCGGTTGTCTTATTTTGTTAATTAATATATATATATATATATATATCAAATTCAATTGTGAAATTCAAGATTTTTGTTTATTTTAGAACTTTCTGAAATTGCTCAGGTAAAAAAAAATCTATTTTAACATTAGATTGATAGATTATTGCATAGAACTTATTAAGGAAGGCATTAGTAGGATCCGAAGCTCATATTTACGGATAAAAGTTCAAAAATCAAATTGATGGCATTTCTTTAGAAGAAAATAGATATTGTATATCCTCTTAGTATTTTTTTTTCAGTTGTAACATATATAAGTCGCTTCCGATTTTGACATACAATTTTTCTCCTGATAATTTCCTGCGAGAAATTATTTTTATCCTCAGATTTCTTTTTGCTTTTATAAAAAGAAATTAAGTTTCAAACAGTAAAAAAAAATTTTAAGAATACAAGAGGAAAAATAGCATTTCATTATTAGCCTCATTGTTGAGTATAAGACGAATTACTGAGATCATTTCTTTCTTTCTATGTTTTTTAATCTCAAACAAAATAAAGAAGTTTTGTAAGAAGCTTAAATCTTAAAATTATTTAGTTTTGATTAGAAATTTAGGGAAAACAAAATCTTAGAAAATAAGAAAAGTTATTTTTGCAATTTTTTTTCACAATCCTTATTTCAGAGATTATATGTTCGAGTTTGTTTTATATCACTTAAATAAAAAATTGTTGCATAATAAAATGTAATTAATTGGGTTGTTTTAAAAGATAATTGAAGAAAATGGGAATTTATTTAAAAGTAAACCTGTGTTTCACTTTCGAATTGTCATAAAATATCATCACTTTAGAAAAAGTGACTTGAATTTAAATTAAAAAAATTGCAACTCGGTTTATAGACGCTTTAGGCCAACATAGCAGTCTATGTCTATGCTGTATGAAAGTGTTGCGAAATCAAGATATGAGTAAAATATGTTTAAAGTATCTTATGAAAAAAAACTTGATTTCACGCTTATGTTTAAGTGGAGAGTTTATTTTAATGATTCGTTCCCTTTTCTCAAAGATAACACTTTTAATCATTACAAAGATATTTCAGCATCTGGCAACCAAAGAAGATAGTTTTAATAACTATTGAGCAGCTGGAAACAGATTTGATGTTCTGCATTCTACCGTTATCAGTACAGAGTTCAGAGCCACACAAAATTGATAGACCACATAGGACACCACGACTGCTATCCCTATAGGAGCCAAAAGCTAACTTCTATTGTATTCTTCTTGTTTGGACTTCCATCTTCAATTGTTCACCAGCAAAAAAAAAAATCATTATTTATTTAGTTTGGCTTTCATCCCAATTTAAATTGGAAGAACAAGACGTACATTTCAGGCATATTTTATTATATTATTTCCAATAAAACAAGAATCCATCGTAGGCGCACTGGAAGTTTTACGCCGTATAAAGGGATTCAAGCCTTGAAAGCAAGGCAGTGTATAAAATGATTTGCCAAATTACGTTTTGAAGAATTTTCTCAGAAAAATGAGCCACTATCTGAACGCTTATGAGGCATCTGCCAAACCTATAATTGATAGCACATAAGTCGTATACATATATACTCTTGAATGATTCTATATATTACCATTCCAAATGCCTCTAAACTACAGTAAATAATTAATTTTAGATTATCTCAAATGACTTAAAACTTTAATTAAATAGTTTTAAATCCATCACAAATTCTAATCACAATTTTAAGCCCTTACAAATTCTAATACATGTTCAAAATATTTTTATGCCTAGAAAGCTCTGTAAAAAAATAAACAAATTTTTGCACACATTTTTTATAACTCTATTTACCTCATCCATGCTTTAAAAGATGAAAGGGTTGAAGTTTGGAAACCAAATAATCTTTTCCTTGAAAATACTTGTTTTTTTATTTTAAACTTAAAGGATTTTCTTTAGGGAGTAAGAAGTCTTTGGGAAAAATATTTCATGCTCTTCATATTTCTCACTATTACATTGAAAAGTCTTCATTCTTTAACTTTGAAATCACGAAACTCTTGGTAAAAAAATGAGAGAAAATAGGCAATTTTGCATGCCCGTTAACATGCTCCTACATTGTTCGAAGGACCAGGGAGCTGAAATCAGAAATTGTGCCTAGCTAAGCAAAGCGAAAATCAATCTGCACTTGTGAAAAAGGCCATTTGTTTTTATTGTTATTTCTTTTTGCTCCATTTCTTATGACTTTAAGAAAGAAAAAAAAAACAGAATAAGAAAAAGAAGGAACGAGAAAGTTCTTTTTTTTCTTTTTGCACCCCCTCTAAAAAGCACTAAAAGCGTCAGGAAAACAATCAGCATCAGTTAGTGGGATTTAGGGATATGTAGAAAAGGAAACGAATGTTTATTTCACTTGAATTGAGATAGAGTTCTCCAGTTATCTTTCCTCCAGAGAAAGGAGATCTTATCTTACTTGTAAATAAGAAAAGAAGTATTTTAATTTGATAGATGCAGTTAAAATATTTTAAATTTATTTAATATAGCATTTCAATTTTATCGAACATACAATCATCTTAAAAAAATTAACTAACGCTAGAGTTACATTAAATTTTTATTCGATTGTTTTTATTATTGGAACATTTATCGTGAAATAAATCCATTCTTAAATATGAATCTTACAGTGGGGTTAATTTATTTACAAACATATTAACCGTTGAATGCAATTGCTATGATATTGACATAATTTGTACATCTTGTGTATGACCTATACATCAAAATGCTCTCAGTGCATGCTTATTAGTGTTTGACGGTTTTTCAAAAACGTTTCTAATAAATTTATCACATTAAAAACCGGCTTTTAACACTCTGGGTGTTTTCATTCCAAGAGTGAAACTTCTCAAAAGCGGGGGATGCTAGACTAGTTAAGTTTCGTAAAAGCGCATGCATTGAAAGCGTTTGGCGAATTTTTGTGTCCCGCAATGTGGGATCAAGAGTCCCTAAAGGTAGAAACGAGTTACTGCTCATTCAAGTCATTTGAATGAATTGACCCTGTAGCTTCCAGTTTTATGACCTTCAATATATACGCATATTGTCAACCAGTTTCCTTTAATTCTTTTTAAAATAATTCAGTTATATCTTTGAGCGATGTCTCGAAGACCCGTTGATAAACAAGGCTTAGCAGATGGCATTAAAACTTGAGTCTCGAATTATTATCCAGATTACTGATTTTATTACGAAACAGTGTTCCAGACATTTTTAAATGAAACAGAAATGGAATTTAGTGATTGCACAGAAGATTTTTCCGATGAAATTTCGCATTCGAATGATTCTGATATGTACGGTCAAAGATAATTAATTTTTCTAGTGGTAATGTATTTTGGAAAAAATTATATAATATTGTTACGGATTTCGTATCCTTAAATCCATCGGGTTCTTTTTTACCTTGTATATAGTGGTTGTGTATGGTGTGAGAAGATGACGATGACAAACACAGACAATGATCAGTCCTTTAGTTGACGAACACAACACAGACGTTTATTTACAGGACGAGAACAGGACAATACAAAGATGACAGATATTCACAACACAGCTCTGTACAGGAAACAACTATTTACAGCCGAGACGAACACACAGGGCAGCACACTGCAGATCCACAAGCAGAAATTCTGTAGTGACAATGTCCACAGCTCACAGAGCGGCCAGACAGGATTCAGCCGAAGAGGGAATCTTTAAGGCATTCACTTTACACCGCTAGGGTCTCTTCAGAACAGGCTGAAACTATTCCGCTATCTTTTCTTGTCTTTGCTGTCGACTCACTACTTCGCACAGCGGGGCTACTCCTTAGTTCGGGACAGCTCCGTTCCCGACGACGACACACGACGCAGGCTTCGTCAAAATATGCCACATAGCAGTCCTCCGTTCAGGAGGACTGCTGTGGTCTTCTCGATAAACTCCGACACGTTACGTGTCTTCTTATTTGAACACTAGATCGTTCAGCTTCAGCTTCTCTCCACTGCCGCACTTCGGCTTGACTCCACTTGATTCTTCTTCAGGTCCTCTTTCTTATTTCTCCACTGCTCCGCTTCGACTTGACTGACTCCCTTCACTGCAGTCGCCTGCTTTATATATATCGATGGTAGGTGGGGCTAACACCTTTTGGGCCAATTAGGAGCGTTCTCGATGTATCTCGGCTCCTAGTGGACGGATCGGGAAAATTCTCGATGTTTCTTTTACTTTCCATTTTGTCGCCAAATGGTTGTCAAGTTTGTCGCCAAGCCTTGGGACCTCTGATGTCACACCCCTTCATTATTCGATACTTATTACTGTAAAACTCTCTTCCTTACGATGACAGTATCAGAGCGGGAAAGCAAAACTACACGTTCGTACCAATATATTAGTATACCAAGAGAAATATTTATACAATTTATGGTTTAATTTTTATTCTAGTTCTTAACCTGTATTTTTAAAATGAGCTTGATAACTGTGCTACAAAAACCTATAAAAAAGGGCCAATTTTACTCTTTGTCATTTTTTCACATAATTGTTAAATTTTAAATTATATTGTTTTCCTTATAGGTTTATACGCTGGAAAAATAATTATGATTTAAATAAAGTAAAAAGTAAAATGTTTTTTACAAAATAATATTTATTGCAACATGTAATTTAAGAAGAAAATGTATGTTCCAACTCATTAATTTTTTTAGTAATAATATATTTTGGAAAAAAATTCTAAAATACATCTATATATATAGAAAAATACCTGTAAACTGTATTGGCAGATTTTTCATGCTAATACATTCATTAGAAAATTTAATTTCATTGTAAACGAAATGCGATCTCGTAGACCTCACATCCCCAGTTAAGTTCTAAAATTTCACCTCCCTAGTTAAATGTTAAAATATTCTTAACTCTAGAATGCTGAGATCTGCATCGAATATTCATACAATAACTTGACAGAAACTTGAAAAATAAGCTAAATATTTTTTGTTTTGTTTTACTCCACATGTATGCCTAACTTGAATATATTCTTCTGTTCCTCTCTGGGAAAATAAAGATCTTATAGTTACCTAAACCCAGCTTCAAACACATTTCTTTCTAGAAGAATGGTGGGAATTCAGAGATTATTTTACAAAAATTGAAACCATGTAACACATGAGGACCAATGGATAACATACTATTAAATAAATGTTGGTATGTGGCAAGTTTTCTATATTAAATGTATTTGTGAAGTAATCGTTTTCATTTAAATCTGTGATTGTCTGAATTTTATATGTTAGAACGTGGCTATACATATTATAGGATGGCTATAAACATCCTTTTCTTTATATTTGACATTATATCCTTTTATATATTTATTGCAATATATCCTAATTTGAAAAAGTTAATAAAATATTGCAGTTGGGGATTAATTTGGATAGTTGAAATATTATTTGCTCTGTAAAAAATTTGAAACCTACTGTTAAACTCATAAAGAATGTCTCTATTTAGAGTCAGGGGAGCCTGTTTAGTAAGCTGTTTCATTTGCATCCCTTGGGTTGGGAATGGAATCCATACGGCCGAAGACCTTTGTGTGAGTGGCGACTGCCTCACATATAAATCTGTCAATATGGGTCAATATTTTCTAGACCTATCCTGCTTGGATTTTTTGGCTAGGGTATCGCTTGAAAAGCATCATCTAATCTATCCTTGTGGACCTTGATACTGAAGTCGTCGCCATATTATTTATTGCTGCAGGAAATTATAATATTTATGATAACGCATGCCGTTTCATACGGACTATATGTGAAATTTGTATTATAGTGGGCTGTTTCTCTTTCGGGCAGTTGTTGTGATGATTTTATTTAAAAGAGGGCTAGTTACATTGGTTTCTTATCCCAAAATAACCCTAGTTTTGCTTTACCACGGGATGTCAATATAACTAAACTAAACTACATTGGTTTCTCTGTTTCCTTTCAAATTTCTTCACTCACCAGTACTGCAAATCTTTATATATTGTTCCACCAATCAATTTTTAAATTTGGTCAGACATTTTACCTTTCACTTTATACATATACTAGCTGGTACCGGGTGCGTTGCTACAGCAAACATATAATTTTGGAAATATCTCTTGAAATATGAAATAACTGTCTTGTTTAATTAAGAATGATGGAAAGAATACTATTTATTTTCGCATCGGAAATGAATACATGCTTTGAAACTGAGTGATATTGATATATAAAGGAGCAGCGTAAATAATATTACTTCTATTTTTTGAACTTTATTATTCAAGAGTTTAGGGTTGGCAATATTTTTTTTCCTTTTTAGCAGAAACAAATAAGTACAAGTAGTAAGTATTCAAAGTTTCATCGTAAGTGGATGTGCTGTACGGTAGCACATAAGGGACATACAGACAGATATTTGTTTTTATTGATATGGGTTATATGATTTTACTATGCCTATAACCATACCGTAAGCGCGTGTAATAAGAATTCACTGCTTTATCGCAATCGGATGAGCGGTACATCAAAGCATAAGAGACAAAGACAAACATTCATTTTTTATTTACATAGATAATGCTCATTACTATTAAAAATACAATTATAATGCCCCCTAATTTGATTGATTTCCGATATTGCCTGTTTGGTAGTTCACTCAGTTCGCATGTCTTGGGTCGTGAGTACGAATCTGTCAATTGAATACTCTTTGTGTATGGTGGTGGCTGGAACCCGTAAAAATCTCTCGTGGTCACAAAGTCCTCTATGTCAAGAGTAATACCATTGGAAGTACTGGTTCAAAGGCTTTCTTTCTCTGATATATACACTGATGAAAAAAATCCCTAGAACAGAGCTGTGCTAGATAAACGAAATTAGGTAGGTGTGTTTATACATCTGAAAGATGACGTCGATTCAAATTTCGAGCTACGCGCGTAAGTGTGGCGCTAGTAGCGACACTATGAACATGCAAATGAGGTTTGCTTTAAATAAGCGCTGTAAGGTTCGTGATCGTTATTTACAGTTGAGATTTGACGTAGTGGGTTAATGTTAGTCAAGGATGCCTCTGAGAAGACGAAGAAGCCATTATCAACAGCTCACTGAGTTTGACCGAGGTCGTGTTGCAGGGCTACGAGAAGGTGGGTTTTCTTTACGCGATAGACTTGGCAGGAATGTATCTACTGTGCATGAGTTTTGGCGGCAGTGGTCAAGAGAAGGTACTGCCTTGACCACAATGCATGCACGTTTGCATGCTTGCATTCAAAATTCTGGCGGTTACACCGGTTACGAATGTACCAACATTTCACATTTGAAATGGCTCTTCTCGCCAATGGCTCTACCTGTGATCTTGAAACTTTAATCAATTAAATATGTTACCTAGACAAATGTATTCCTAAAATTTCATTACTGTGCAATAACGTTTTCTTGATGTTGGGATTTTTTTTCCAAAAGTGTATTTAAATTACGATTTGTGGTTGAGTGAATGAAATATATAAATGAGGTGCATCCCGTAAAAAGCTATAGCATGAGTAGTTATTTCATGCAACAAATAAACAAGAAATATCAAACATTCGGTTTTAAATCACTGACTAAATAGTGAGCAGTCTTGTCAAGGAAAATTGTCTTTAGAAACAACCACAATGTCTGTACTAAATACACCTGTTTCTAATTTGAGTTTTGGAATTTCGTTCTTTGGTTATTTGCATCCCGTTTGTACTTAGTACAAATATGCTTGTAAGAATTTTATACAGACTTCAAAATCTGAGATTTTAATCGGTGTGATAACGTTAATAATACATGACTTATCCTCATCAAATAAAAATACTACGTTTAATTCTAATTTATTCCATGATGACGGACTTCACTCTAAATGTCTTTATTTGACATGATTTTTATTGTTTCCTTCTAACTAAATAAATTATGTTCAGAAAAAAATATACTCACTTAAGCTCAATAAAGCGTTATTTGCCATTCCTACAAGAAATCAATTTATGTTCAGTAAAAAATAAAGTTTAAAAGATGCTTCAAGTAAGCATGAAAACCCTTTTACCTCAAGGCCATTATCAAATGCAGTATTTTCTCTTCATATCCCAATTCGAATTATTGTTAAAATCAATCTCCCGTATGAATTTTTATCTGTGATATAAAAGACAATTTCATAATACAAGGAAGAAGATTGTCTGATTTTAATTTTTTTAAATTAACTACAAAGAGCCTTTCCAGACCTTTGGGAAAAATCATAATAATATAAACGCTTTTATTTGAATGTTTAAAGAAACAAATGTGATTATGCATGAGGCAAAAAAAGAAGAAAAAGAAAAGATTCCCTGGAACCAAATTGTTAATTTTATCAAAAATAAAAACTTAATAAAAAAGAGTTTTAAATTACCTTTGGGATAAAACAATATGAAATGTCAGCAAAATTCAATCAGAATTCTTTAAGCAATAAATTAAAATTCACAGTTTTTCACTTTTGGGAAATATGATGAAAATTCCTCCTTGTTTCAAATCTCATAAGCTCGGTGATTCTTGATTTTTATTTAACAAACATTAAAATAATATTTAAACAATCCAACCTTTAATTTTCTTACTTAAATAATTTTTAATTATATTATTTCGAATTTCACCACCTTATTCGCTTTATAGTGGGTGCATGGTGTGAAAACAACACCGATAATCTGCAGTAAGAAAAAACGACGGTGTTTATTTACACGAAGACAGGACAGCACAAAGCAAAACTTATACAACAAATATGTACAGCCGGGACGAATACAAAGTACAGCACACAACAGCACTCTACAGCAGACACTAGTCCAGAAGTAGAAATCCAGTAGTAACAACGTTCACAGCACACAAAGCGGGAAGACAGGAGAGATAATTCCCAGAGCTTCACTTTATGGTCTCTCCAGACGGTTGAAATACTCCTCTGTCTCTTCTCTGCCTACTCGCCCTTTCAGAGTACTGGCTACTACACATATAACGACGCTGCCTCTACAGTAGACAACAAAACATGATGCTCAAAGCGCAGTTCAGCAATAACTTCCCTAAAGTTGGTACTCCGCTACTGCTTCGTTATCCTCCAGAAAATTCGCTACTTCTCGGTGACTCTGACTGCAATTCACCACAACCGCAGCGTAAGATTGCCAGTCTTTTATAGCTCACCGGAGATGTGCCTAGTAGCTTCTAGTTCTATCAGACCAGCCTCGATTCCTAACTGACGGATAGTTAAAATTTTCGAAACTTGGAGCAATATTTATTTTTTCACCAGTCACCAAATGTTCGCCAAGTTTGTCACAAAGCAATGAGATCATTGATGCACTATCTTTTCAGCACCCACTGAGCTGATTGTAAAACGGCCTTTCTTAAGATGACACTATTCGTGCTGTGAAGCAAATTTGTTAAAATATATTGAATGAGGTAAAAACTTAATAATGTTTTCGCAATCTACGTTGAAATTACAATTTATGCTATAATGTTTTAATTGTTACAAATTTGATTACAAAGCAAAATTGATTATATAAATGCATATATTTAAATATTGTATGAAACAATGGATTAGCATGAAAGGTTCAGATTTCGTTAGTTTTTCAATTGCATACACATTGAAAAAAACGTTATATTAAAGCAATTCTAATGATAGTTTTAAATGCAATTCAAAGTATAACAACAGTAATTTAAGCATAAATTAAATAAAATTGCTCTATACAACTCTAATTCAAAAATTAAATACATAAAATAAATATATGACAAATAATTAATGGGAAAATAGTTTATCTTGTACTAAATCGCAGAATATTCCTTGTGCATTATCTTTGGAAAATCAAAGGATACGCTTATACTTATGATTACACATTGAGTATCAGCATATAGCGATACTCAAGCGTATACGATTACAAGTATCAGCGTTTGACGTAGGTGTTGGCGGAATTGTGCCAATACGTAGGTTGAATTCCACCAAGGATTGTACCTGCGATGTTCGGGTTTGAAATCCATTAACTTATCCACTATACAAAAATGGCCGCCAATGTTTAGTGGTAGTTACTGGCTTATTAAGATGTCACCACAATACATTCATCACGTCCGAGGTCATCAATTTAGCGAATGGAGAATAAAAACCAAACTTCATCCATTAAAAAAATAAATATTTAATAAATAATTACTAAAGCATTTTAAATATTTGATGAAATAATATGAATACATATTAATGCTTCACTAAACTCGAAGTTTAAACGGCAGTAAAATTAAATAGGAAAGAAGATAAAATTTTCCAAGTTCCGTTAGCCAGTTATTCCAAAATAATAATAATCACTTCCTGTTGCCAACGCCAAAAGTAGAATGCACTTGAATTGTAAGAACTCCTGTTGCCAACGCCACTGGTATGGCGTAGGTATTGGCGGAATTGTGCCAATACGTAGGTTGAATTCCGCCAAGAGCGTATCATTTTGTTTCCCAGCACGAATAATGTCAGCGTAAGAAATATCGTTTTACGATAAGCCCTGTTCCGTGCTGAGCAGATGCCGTGTCATTGACCTTAAAGCTTTTTCACCATTTGGTTACGAATTTGGTGACTTTGGCGACAAAATCCTATCCATCTATAATCCATCTACTGCTGTGTGTTCGTCTCGGCAGTAAATATTTGTAGTCTTTGTGCGGTCCTCTCCTTATGTACATCGTTGTTTTCTATTGTGGCCTGATGATTGGGTTTTCACACAATACAAACATTACTAAACTGCCCGATGACCGTAACAGTATTCGTTAACTTCAAAAATCTATGACGATAACAGAATTGCAGGCAAGATGAAAGCGGTAAAAGTTCGTATACGTTTGGTGGAGGAATATTGAAGGAGAGCGTCTTTTATAAACATAATTTTTGTAGTTTAATATAAGATATTAACAATTTCAATATAAGTTTAATATAATAGCAAATTAAATATTTCTAATTTAACATAATTTTTATAGTCTAATTGTAATAGCAATATCAATATAAGTCTAATATGATATAATAATTCTCATAGTTTAATATACTATAATAGCCATTTCAGTATAAACCTAATATAATTTAAAAGTTCTTTAATATATTACAGGTCTTTATTTGCATATTCTTTAAACATATGAAATAGTCATAACTTTATTATATATAATAATGTAGTTAAATATCACATAATAGTAATTGCAATGTAACTCTACTATATAATAATTCTAACTAACTAATTATAATAGAAATTTCAATATTCTGATAAAAGTGAATCAATGGTTTTAAGACCATGTATATTTCTAATTGATTAACTTCAATGAATTCTTCAACTGGCACAAGGCTGCAATAAATATTTAAAACTGTCATCAAGAAAGAATGTCAATTTAATAATGTAGAAAATTCAGTAAGCCGAGATGTTTTAATCCCAATGCTCATTTGCTCTGATAATACATTATATATTATCAATAATTCATATTATCCTTCAATTATTTCATCTTTTCATTAAATTATTCATGTATTACAATGGAAATAATTTCCATACTACAACCTACAATATATCTTTTTGAAAAAAAATATGTAAACTTTTTTTGTATTTTGTATAGATGATTGATTGTATTGTCTTTTTGTATTAATTACTATTCCAAGCAAAACAATAATTCCTTAGAATTGTTAAATTTTTAACAAATGAATACTATTTTTGGAAAAGCTTTTTTGTACTCTTTAATATTAGCATTTCAGAATATATATAAATATTCTATTAATCTTACTTGGAGTACTATTAATTTCAAAAATATCATTCTGCACCATTTCCATGTACTCCACTCATATATTAAGCCTAACGATCAAAATAATCAGCAAACTTTTCTGGCTTGAAAATTAAAAAAAAAATCTCAATATCATTTGTCATCTTAACAACTAATTCAATTTTAATTTTATTTAAAATTTTGATTTTCAAATACATAATAAGTTTCGCGCATTAATTTATATAATTGATGAAGATTTGCGTAAGACTGTTTTTAATTTTTGAAGATTTGGGTATCTGCATCCTATAGTGAAAAAATAATTGTACGCGCGAATGTGAATAAAAATTCGATGCGAAATAAGAATTATTTTACCATCATAAGGAATATACTCTCCCACCCCTTTTTTTTAAATTTCTATAACTATATAGAAAATAAATTTTCATTTTCAGGGGAAATAAATGCAACCATTAAAAGTCAAGTATTTGTTATACTTAATTCTATATTAATTATTTATAACATATCTCTGAGAAAACTTCATTTCTGTACAATTTTAATTATAAACATATTTATAACAAAAAGGGGCAAAAAGATTTTTTTAAAAAAATTATAAGGTACTAACTTTAAAACGCCATTATGAAAATTCTTAGTATGCACCATGAAAATACATATAATATGCATTTTAAATTGAGAAGCAATTTATTCTGATGAAAAATTCAGACATAAGGAAACGATATCATTGAAAAATTAATAATGAAAATTGAAAATTACATTTAGCTGTAAATTATTTTATAGAAGTGTTAAAACACATATAATAACATGAAATGATATATTGCATTTGCCATTCTACGAGGTATTTTTTATTTCTAATAAAATTTATAACTTTTATTTAATAAAAATAATTCTTAGATATAATGCTTCACTGAAAATGAAGACTCAATTTAAAAAACGTATGTAAGATTTTCATCCATTTAAATTGAAAACGAACTACATTTCTAAGAAGAATTACATTTGAATGTGAATAAAAGACCTGGGGAGAAATATTGGTTATATAGATATTTTACGAAGAAAAGAACAAAACTAGGGTCTTAAAATAAAAATTGAATACATTTTATTTAAGCGGTTGAAGTACTTTTACCGCTATTTTCATAGAATAAATTAGACAAAGCAATCTTTTATGTATTAGAATAAAAAGAGATACGATTCCATTCAGTTTGATCTTTATTCTTATGATAAAGAATTTAATCATAATTCATCTTTTAACCAATTATAAAACCAATTCCATTAAACATTGCAATGATAACTATACTTTAAGAATATAAATAACACAAAAACTCTGATAAAGTGTTTTAATTAATAACTATAAGTTTAATAAAATTTATTAATAAATTTAACAAAACTTCTTAGGAAATTAATATTGCTGAATTACAGATATTTTTAATTTTTTTTAAAAAGTAAATTTTAATTTTAAAATAAAATAGTATCTCCATAAAAATTTAAACAAAATACTAACGATAAACTTACAGAAACATGTAAAATATTACGATTAAATTTCCAACTATTACCAACAGTTACCAACTATTATTTTATGTTTCATATTAAAGCTAGAAAATCCGTAAATTGTAATTTAATGCATCAAACTTTATTACTTCAAAGAGTCCCAATAAAAAAATTAGAAATTTTATTATTATTCGATCATTACAATAGACTTTATATGTAAGATTTTTTCCGTTATTTGGGATAAACGCATTTCAAATGACAAAACGATAGCGAAAATATAATATTACCTGAAATGAAACGCTCTAAAAAACTGAAATGTTTATTAATTGGATTTACAAATACAATCAGGGCCTCCTATAGAAAAAATTATTTATATCTTGGCATCTAATCAAAATAAATTCAGAAGCATTTATGCCAGTAGAATTGTTTAATGATCATATAATAAATATTTGTATGGTATAAAATTGGTAACAAGTTTAATTTAGAAATAGCGTATGGACTCTATGAAAAAACTCTCATAAAAATTCAGATAATATATAATCTGGAAATCAAGTTGTAACTTTAGTTGGCGGTAAATCGCCAAATGTGAGAACCTTCTACATTCTTTTTTTAATAACCCTATTTTAGTTAGTTGATATTATCCTTGAAACAACAATCTTTATCGATTAAATAAACAATATTTTAACTTTTTTGGCTTGTTTTTAAAAGACACTGCCTGATTTAAGTAATAACACTGTGATTTCCAAGGTGAAAAACTACAACAGCAGTGGATAGATAGTTCTAAAGCTATACAGTGAAAGCCGACTCCAGAATAGCTGACGATGATATTAGCTGGCGATGGATAATGATAAAACTATACTGAAAAAGTAGACTCCAAAATAACAAATACATTAGCAGATGATATATATTTCAAAATCAATACAGTGAAAGAACATTTGAAGAAATAAATAGTTAATTTATTGCATTCACATTTTGAGGCTTCAACAATATTTTGCCTTCACATTTCAAGCCTTCAACAATTTGTTGCTTTCACATTTTGAGGCTTCAAAAACTTCAAGTGAAAACAAAACCATGTTCTCACATGATAATAAGTAACTCTTGAACAAACTCAGGAAAGTAACGTATTTGGAGAGCTCTAATTTTACTTCAACTAAAACATAAAATAACTTAACCAAATTAAAAATAAATATTTGCTGTAATTGCAAAAAAAAAAAAAAAAATCAATACAAATAAAGAAGCCAAAATTCCGGGCTGATGACTTTCTCAAGAATCAAGAATTAAAAAACAAACAAACTTATGAAACAAATGTAGAATTTAAATAAATGATTTCCTCTTTCTAAAATAAATTCACTCATCACTGTAAATCCATCTTTTATTGAGTATTTACAAAAGAGCAGAGCTTAAGTATATAAAAATACAAGTTAAAAAATGCATAAAATATCTTTAGAATTTTATCCTTTGAATTTGATTTGTAAAATAACCTCAAATATATATTGCAACATATTATTTAATAAATTTACTAAATTATATTTTTGCAAAGCAATTTTTTCTTGTTATCACGATGCAATTTCTTAAAAGTATGTAAAAAGTAATTCCAAACTTAGTCTGATATAGTAACAAAATACATTAAATATGAACATGAATAGTTACCTCATTGAAGTGTATGCTTATTAAAATATAATCATTATAGTTTTGTGTATAACAAATATATGAAAAAAAGTTAAATGACGTTGATGAAATTAATTAATTTAGATATTTGACCTGACATAAAAAAGTTCTAATGGTATTGAAATTTTTAGATGCATATTTACGCAATTTAGCAACAGATTACATAAAAAAACATTGAAAAAATGGGAGAATATTTATGAAAATCATAATTATATAAAAATTAAAGCTCTTATAGAACAAAATATAGATAATAGAATTTCGTAAAAAATGCATAGATAACACGGAAAAGTTCATACATTTTTCTATGATATTACATTCTATTAAGATCTGAAGAAGTTTTAAATAATATAATTGTAAATAATACAAATATTAATTAATTATTGCTTTTCATAAACCAAAAACTTGAATTTTAATATTTACAAGCATCATTTCCTCAGATTGAATAAAATATTTGTTTAAGGCTACATGTTAAGAATCAGTTCATTAATACAAAACATATTTTATTTCGTGCTTTAGTTCCAGGAAATTCATACTAAACGACTTCATTCAGATCATTCCAGATTTAATTCCAAATGGAATAATTATTTGCAAGTACTCCCCTTTGAAATAATCCCAATAGACAAAAATAAACATCTTTTTAAGAAGTTAAAAATAGAATTCCTTTCAATAAAGAACACTTTGTGAAAAGTTAGAATGAAGGGAGAAACATTTACACTCAGGTGCTTCAAAGTGTTAAATTCTCAACTTCTCCTGAGTTAATCGACCGCACATTGGGCATGTGCATTAACTGCAAGCAAGATTAGTTCGTTCTATATTTATTTGGTTCATCACCGGAAAGCACACCCTAGGCGGCTCCCTTCCCTTTTAAGGATAATGGTTTCAGTAACTTTTGAGATGCGTCTCTCTGAAATGTTTATGCGCTCTTTTATACGAAAACTTCTACTCGTAAAGTTTGGTACTGCAATACTGAATTTTGACTTTTAATTTACTTTGCGGGTAATCATTTGAGTGTTTCATTAGCATCTAATTTGAATAATTCTAGTTTCGTCTTTAACAAATAGAAGAGAAGTAAATGTTAATGTTCTTTCTGGAATTGTTGCTCGAACGAATTCTCAAAAAACTCATCTCGAAATTTATGAAATGCACTGCATTAAAAAAGTAGAATAACAGTCATTTTTTAAATATTTTCTGTTATATTATTTCCTGGTTAATAGATTCTTATGTAGTTTTTTTTTAATATGGTTCTTTTATTTACATCTAAAAATGAAATAGCTACCTCTATTTATAATTAAAAAGTTGAGAATATATAATTTACAGTGTATAAAAATGTAATGTAGGTATATATATATTGTCACTTCGATAGAACTCTAGAAGACACAGGTAGTAGAGGAGTTAAATCAATTTATTAGCTCAACTCTGAACTAAGAACACTGTGACTGAGAGATCTTTTTTATACAAGTAGATCAGCTTTTATACAAGTAGAGAAAGTTCCTTTCTGGAGACAGGAAGTATTTCCAGATCACTTATCTGGTAAATTAAAGAAAAGTCCAGAATCTTCTGGAACACGAAATAAAGGAAAAACAAATCAAGGAAAATTACTTAAACAAATTTTCTAATTTTATTAAACAATTCAAACTGAGTTGGAATAAAACTATTAAACGCTTGCTCATGAGCATAAAAAGAGTAATGAAAAGGTAGAAATGTTCAAAATCGAGCAGGACTTATCTATCTTCCGAGAAAAGAGAATTAAACTGCATTCAAAAGTCCAAAAAAATTAATAATTAATAATAAAATCAATAAGTGGAAACAAGCATATATTAATAATCGTTTTTCTTGGGTTAAGGAACATATGCCATGGAACGCAGAATGGATTATTCTGTTTTCGAATGAATGCCAATGGAGTAAAAAATTGATTCACTGCAAAAAATGTGCATATTTTACCATTTCCAACAAAAAGTATCTCTCTGAATATAATAGAAAATGTCCAGGCAATTCTTGTTCGTCGAGTACACATTGGTGATAAGCAGTTTGATTAGGCTTCTGAGCTTCGAGTTGCATTAAATAACTCATAGGATAATTTTTGTCAAACAGAAATTCGATCTCCGAATGATTCACTTCCAAACAGAATATTGGAAATCATAAAAGCTGATGGAAAGAGTTTTCTATGTTTTAGTTTAGTTTAGTTTAATTATATTAACGCCCCCTTGTAAAGCAACACTAGGGCTGTTTTGGGACGGACCTCGTACTTTTGAACCACAGTCAGATGACGACACCTGAACTGGCACCCCCTCTCCACACCCACGACCCCCGATAACAAGGCCCCTAAGGTGTTTCGTGACGTCACAACGAGCGGTGACACTTCATTCTCCCAACGTTGAGTCTCTGCACGCCAGACAGGCAGATGGAATTATTTTCCCTTGTTCATATCGTTTCTTTAACATCCATACAATGCAAATTAATACACATATATTGTCGAACCCATTAGTAATTAAATTGCCACCGCTTTCCACATCACCATGGAGGTATGGCGCCAAGTATGCATTACCTTTTTTGCATTAAGTGCAGGGCAGGTTTACCAGTAGGTGTATCTCCCCTAGATTTAAAACTATTTATTTTGCAAAAAAACTAATAAGTGAAAAATATTATTGATAAATTTCAAGACAATTCTACAGAAAAATGGTTTTAGTACTATTTGCTGCACGTCAAATCCTGGAAAGCAATATTTTACAAAATATTATTCTATTCTATTCACACTTCAAAAAACATAAAACAAAACTTTGAAACATTAGTGGAACTTTCTTATTTAGCTATATATTTATCACAACTACTTTACTAAATTGATCAAGTTTCCTTTCCTTTCCTATTTTAGAAGAGCTTTTCATTTCATCATTCAAACATGCATTGACTTCAGAACAAATTTCCAATCTATACACATTTTCTGATTTCTGCTCTAAAATGCAATCGCCTTCCTTCTGCGTTCACTAAACATTATATCTACTGCGAAATATTTTTGATTAGGACATTCCAAATATACTTCTTCACCTATGGTGCATACATTTTAAAATTATAATACGAAAATATAAAAATATATTTACACAACTCCTGGAAAGCAATATTTTACAAAATATTATTCCATTCTATCCACACTTCAAAAAACATAAAACAAAACTTTGAAACATTGGTAGAACTTTCTTATTTAACTATATATTTATCGCTACTACTTTACTAAATTCATCAAGTTTCCTTTCCTTTCCTATTTTAGAAGAGCGTTTCATTTCATCATTCAATCATGCGTTGACTTCAGACCAAATTTCCAAAAAAAATTGTCCTGACAATATTTAATTACTTCTTTTAAAGCATATGTTGTCATGTAAAGAGCAGAATATGTTTCTTTTGTTAGTGTGCTGGTATCACATTTCATATTTTTCCAATCTTCCAACCAGTTCGAAAATTCATCTAAAAATTTGTATCTTTTGTCAGTTTCAAATGTTGTCAGTGGTTTTTTATATTCATTATTTTCGTGAATTCCTGTAAATGGAGTTTTTACATTAACAATATCCCACCATCTATTTATTATTGTTATGTATTCTGCTGTTTCTTTGTAGTGTGGGAACGCATATTTCTCTCCCAAACTCATTAGACTTTCAGGTATAAATTTATTGAAAATTTTAAGTACTAATTTGAAATTTTGTTTTTCTAAATTATTGGGCTCCAATGCTTTTAATGATAAATTGTATGCACAATTAACGAAGTTATCCTTTTCAGTTTCATATAATAATTTTAATGTTTTGAAAGATGCTGCATTGAAATCAACTTTACTGTCAGGCTTACTGCTGGAAGCCTGAATTATTTCATCATTAGAGTGAATGGCATTTTCATTAGCTTCTAGAACACTTTTAGTGCAATTTTGTGAATTTTTTCCTGACATGGTTTCTTTAAAATTGGGATAAAACATACACTAATCAACATTCTTCTGATTTATCCAGTTATTACGAATATTTTTCAATAAATGTACAGTATCGATCATGAAAAAAAGAGGTCGTTCTTTATTTACAGGATGTGGATAAACAATTGAATATGGACGTGAAGGTGAAGCGAACTGAGTCATTGCTTTTTGATTAATCGAATTGTTGTCTGTTACCACACATATCACTTTAAAACCAATGTTTTCTAATCCAATGATAATTTTTT
>JAPMOQ010042053.1:63909-97511 GCA_026543055.1 Argiope trifasciata
TGGATTAATATTAGGAATCATATTGCTTACTAAATGGTTTTACATGGAATACCATTTAATATTTCAGTCTTGGAATTGATGTAGTTGTATTTCAGTTACTCTATTAAATTGTCTTCCAGGTATAAAATGTTGCTATAAAGTTAGAAACTAAATTTCTGTAAACTGGTTGAGCAATTCGATACTACTCAGAAATTATGTATTCAAAAGGTGTTTTCTCTACCTTAGTTTAGTTTAGTTGTTTTAACGTCCCATTATAAAGCAATACTAAGGCTATTTTAGAACAGATATCGTAATTTTGAACCACTGTCAGTTGACAAGGACGACACCTGAGGTAACACCCCCTACTCCACACCACACCAGTAGGAGGACGTTTGGTCTGACAGATTTAACGTGCAAGATACCCCCTTACACGACGGCTCTTCGATGGAATCGAAATCTCGAACCTGTAACCCTCCTGTTCCTAAACCACGGCCTTACCACCTACCCTTCTCTATCTTAGAATAGAATTATTATACCATCATTTTAAAAAGAAAGGAAATCCTTAAATTTTGAATATTTAATATCAGATTCTAATAATTGTTTTTGATATTTTTAGATAAATTAAGGTATCCGACAACGTTAAAAACAATTGTTATCTACAATAAGTAGTGGTTATTATTTTGTTGTTACAAATTATTTGCAACTATGATGCCGGAATAAATCTTAAATTAATTCAACATAACTTTTCTTTTCTCTTTCACTTCAAATCTCTTTTTCAAAATTTCATTTTCTAGAAGTTCAAATATAAGAAATAGGCAAAAGTGCTTATTGATTCTCTCGGTGCACATGATAAAAACTTTGAGTTCCAACGTCAATCACAAGAGTAAAAAGAAAGACTTTATCATTTTTTTTATCTAGGACCAGTGTAAAATTGTCAAAGAAAATAAAACATCCAAAGTTCAAAATATACCTTCCAAATATCCTCTTTGCCTACGCATTATTGATTTTGTATAAGGATAAATAAATAAGAAATATATTCATTTGGAAATGAGGGTTTGTTTTTTACAAAAATTGTATAATTGTAATCGTGTTGTAATTTTACATAAATGTTTTATTTTTAAATGCTTTTGAATTGAAAATATCGATGACATATATATTCTCAAGAATCCCCTGTATGAATATTTTTTTCATAATCGAGGTAATTCCTTTGAAACATAATTATCTTACTGAAAATTGTATAATAAACAAAGAGATATCATAACCCATTTTGTAGCAAAGGTTGTTTGACATAGTTTGTCATCGCTGTAGGATATTAATTCGAAACTCTATATTTCAAAGAAATACATCTCAAATTTCATTAATATATATATTTCCATTAATGTTTAAAACTACACAGTGAATCTTTCCTCTGCATGTTTAATTGCTTTGGAAAATATTAAACTAAAAATGAATGAAGTTAATGCTACATTATAAACATTAAATCGACACATACTATCAA
The DNA here is from genome assembly GCA_026543055.1 of Argiope trifasciata. NCBI lineage: Eukaryota > Metazoa > Arthropoda > Arachnida > Araneae > Araneidae > Argiope > Argiope trifasciata. The sequence goes on from JAPMOQ010042053.1 coordinate 65,387, forward strand.
ATTATGATGTCTGTAGCAATGGTGTCTTCCATACTTTCGCATCGCCGTAGGATATAACAATTGAAATCCTGTATTTCAAAGAAATACATCTCAATATAAAATTTCATTCATATAGAGATTTCCACTAACGTTTCAAACTACAAACTGAAACTTTCTTCTGCATCTTTAATTGCTTTGGAAATTCTTTCTCTGAAAAATGAATGAAATTAATGTTACATTATAAACATTAAATCGAAACATACTATCAAACAAATTTGCAATTCCTTTAAAACAGAATATTCTAACTGAAAATTGCATAACAAACGAAGAGACATCATTACTCATTCTGTAGCAAAGGTGTCAGCCGTAGTTTGGCATCGCCGTAGGATGTTACAGTCGAAACTCGGACGTTGTCGAGTTGATAGCGATGTAATCCCATCATTCAATCTGTTTAATATGCTTATTCCGTGTTCTCTGAATTTCAATGAGAACCAGCAAATCCATCAAATATCGGTTAATCCTCTCTCCCTCACCGTCGAGGGAACAGGTTAGTTTAATCTAATGGTCTAGATAAATGTGATTCTAATTGCATAATCGATTACATCAGCAATTTGAATCAATCACGCGTGCCGAGAGGGTTGAGAAATTTTACATAGCAGAATTCGTTCGTTTTCCCTTTGCATGTCAGTTGATGCGCAGCTTAATTTGTATTCGTAAATGAGTTGTTAAAATATAATCGTAAATAAACTTGGTTTGTATCGATTAGTGAATCCTGGCGATATAAAATTGAAGAAGTAATTGGATTTACATGCTACATTCATAAATCATTTGAAGGATATAAATTGAATTATTTGCCCATTTATGAAAAATTGATTCTTTGGTAGTTTAGACTGATTATGTGTACTGTATAACAGAGAAAAAACTAAACTTTTAAATAAGATATATAATGTAATATTTAAAAAATAAATACGCACACACGGACAGATCAATAATTCTGAGTATTTTAGAAAAATGGAATTTTTGATAATTCCCTTAAAGAACATTGCTCATAAAGAATGCTCCCAGAAATTGCTCCCAGAATATTGCAAATCAAAAACTTAAAATTAATAGATGTAGATTCATCATCATATAGTGCATGAATTAAGGTACACCAAAGGGATTCATCTCCATATGGTGCATCAATATGATACTTCTTCATATGGTGCCTTAATATGATACATTCTCATATGGTTTATCGATTATTGGGCACCAACATGGTTCATCATCTTAAGGCACATCAATTAAAGTACACCGTTATGAATCATCATTATATGGTATATCATATATGGTACAATAAGTTGGTATATCATTAATTCTTTATATTTGAAAAAGATAGAATTTTCGATAATTTCCTTAAAGAATCTTGCACAAAATGTTATCTTCAATGATTTTTCAGAACTGAAGGATCTGTGCCCAGAATATCCCTTATCAAAAACTTAAGACATTAATTAAAATTCACCATCATATGATACAACAATTGTGGTTCACTAATATGATTCATTATTATATGGTATATCATGGTACAATAAACTGGCGCATCACAAATTATATATATATATTTCTGAAAGATGGAATATTTAATTTCCTTGAAGAATATTGATGAAAGAGTTATCTCCAATTATTTTTCAGAATTCAAAAATCCACGGTGCAAATTTTATCTTTAAAACTTAAAACTATACATCTCTTAGTAATATTAGAACAACTGACGCTTTGACAAGTTGATAAAAGAACAATGATTGAGTTATTTTAGGTTACATTTCCTGGCTGGTACTTACCTTTTTATATATGCAGTTTTCATAAGTTCGAACGAGAAATGGAAAATTTTCCTCTCATGGAAAATAAAGAGAATTTTGTAATTATTTAAAAAAAGCCAATTAAAAAATGTAAATACAATATAATGCCGTAGTCGTTAAGGATGTTTAACAAGTATTATAGCTGCAAAAGAATTAAAAAAATCTACAATACATTATTTAATTTTCCTTTAAATAATATTTCTATAAATTTTCGTTATAAATTTACCTCAGTTGATCTTTAATTATTAAATCTCTCATTTTGAAATAAACTACTTATAAACCCAAACTACTACTAAATTCTAAATATCCTTTCACGACTTTCCACCTATCCTTCATCCTCTTCAAAATATTTCTCGACATTTATTATATTGTCAAATATCCCGCTCTGATACAGCACCTAGAAGAAGAACTTCGAACATTTCTTGTCGCCACTCGCGATATCTCAACGAAGCTATGAGAAATTAGATCAATTTTTCTACCATCACTTGATTTATAAGATTTCTCTTAGGGCGAATTGAAGAAGTTGAAGTGGGGCATTTATTACCGAGTCTACTCTGATAGCTCCAGATATATCAAAGGTTATAAATCACTAACCGATAAAGCGGATCCTCTTTATGCTGCCCGAATATAGTTAAGTGTTGCATGCATAAGTATGGTTGATGTATTAGAGGAAAATAAAGGACATGTTGAGATGTGCATGCTGTAAGCGATATTGATATATCAAGCACAAAATAATATAATTGTTAATAAGTTTCATAGAAGCTATCATTCTTCCTTATTTTATTGTAGTGAATGGATAAAGAATAGTTTACTATTATAATACCATCAAACTTATCATTTCAGGGAACAATGTGGGAATTAATGATTCATTAACGTGCATCATATTGAGCAGGGAATTTATGAAATAAGTTGGGTATATAAGAATAAGATAATATCTATATGATGGTAACTAGTTACTATTGTTTTCTTTAGTATATATATATACACATGAATATCACAATTCGCCTCCGAATTTTCATACAAATGTATAGGCATATTTAACGTTGTATATTCATATTATGTGTATGTGGGGTATAGTTTGTATATGTGTTTTCATGCTTCATATATAAATATCACTCTGTTAATGTTCGTAATTTTATTGGTAGTATATTCCATAAGTGTATTTCTATTTTATGTTAAATATTTAGATATTTCATATGTATTTTAATTTTGTTGATGCATTTAATAGTTCGTTTTCCTAATTTTTTTGTGAATATGTTTAAATAAGTTTTCTTATTTTACCTATGCAGACATGCTTAGGCAGGGTTTTACCTATTTTACTTATGTACACATGCTTAGGCAGGGTTTTACCTATTTTACTTATGTACACATGCTTAGGCAGGGTTTTTACCTATTTTACTTATGTACACATGCTTAGATATTTTATGGGCAGCGGTAGCCCGGTTGGTAGAGCGTGAGTCTCGTAATTGAAAGGTCGTGGGTTCTGTCCTTGTCTTGTCCAAAGATTGCCGTGCTGGCTAATTTCAGTTGGGGCACGCTAAATAGGTCATGACTGCAAAGTTCTCGAAGTTCCCATAACAAAACGATACCTCTGGGGGTGCTGAATCAGGGATAAGTCGGTGTTTGATTTGGATATAAATTCTGACTTACAGATTGGTGAATGAGTGTACGAAGGAATTCGACCGCCCCCTAAAATGGGTTGTGTCGTGTGTGTTCGAGCAAAGTCGTACTTTCACCTGAACGGTGCTCGTTAACAACGGAAGGCCCCCACTTCTGCCTTAATTCGAAAGACCTCCGCTCATTCGGGTTTGGCATGACCAAGTGGCATTAGGCACAACACCACCGCTTATGTAGGCATGCTTAGTCAGGGTTTTGCCTATTTTGCTTATGTCCACATGCTTAGACAATTTATTTCTTATTTTGCTTATGTAGACATGCTTAGCCATGTTTTTTTAAGTCTAAATTTGTTGAAGTAGTTTTTGTTTTAGGCTATTATCCTGAGGTTACTACTGTTCAATATTTCTATCTCACAAAGGGTGAACCCCAGAAGAATGAGTGCAATTCGGGAATTTCTCATGATTTTTCGACTCTTTCGATTGCCATTTTATGAGATATTTTTTCTGTCAATTTCTTTCCATGAGTATATGAGTGTCATGGCGCTTTTGACAGCAATCTTTTATTTTAATACAAAATTTATTTATTTTGTTTCTGCGAGTATTCGAAGTTTACTTTATTGTTAAATGAAAAATCTCCACCTTTATTCTCATCCCTATTTTGACAAATTCAACACATCCCAGAGCATGTACAAAAGCGCTGGGGCTTTAGAATCCATTGACAAATAAAATGTGTTTTTACATTTTTCTTGTAGGATTGTTTATTTAAGTATTTATACCCAGTGTGTCGATCTGTTTTGAATTTTAAGTATGTAATAGTGTCAATAGACATATTTTAGTAATTTGTGGTGTGTAAGTATGTTTAAATACGTGATTTATATGATATGCATGTAGGCGGGTATTTGCACTTATAAGCAGGGATTGTTTATAAATTTTATGTGTGCTGACGTAATTAATTATGTACATTCAGCTGGTGTTTCTGTTGAGGTTTTTATACATATTATTCATATTTCTAACTAACTACCTTTATATTTTGCGTGTATTCATATTCTATATGCGTTTTCGTATTTTGTTTTATGGGTATGTTACGTGAATGTCCAGAAATGGGGAATGTCGACACTCACCGGTGAATTAAAAATATACCAAATATTTTGGTGAAAGACAGAATATTTTATGATATTCTTATATATTCAGACTACCACCGGTGTACGTTGACAATCACCGAAATATTCTAGTGGAGGTAGAAACGAAAAGCCGATGCCCACGGAGAGAAGACACCATTGTGGGAATATAAATCTTAATATAATAAGATTTTAGTCAAAAATTAAAGAATTTTTTTATTACTATCATTTTCTTTTCCCATTTTGATTGTACTTATATTTTTAAGTTCTTGGTCACTCCTTTCAGAGAGAGAAGGAGGTGAAAAATTTACGTCACCCTTGTGAAGTTTAATCGGGTAATTAAGATGAAGAAACTAAATCTCCGACATGTTCATCATACACCAATAGTGAATGGTGAATGTCGCTGTTAAGTCAGAAATGTGGGTATTTAGCACATATTTTGGATTTCCTATGTGAATGTTGACATTTTCCAGTTTCGATCTTTCACTATATCAGATATAAATTTTCATAACCTATTTCAGGTTTGTGTGTATGCGAGTGCGATTTTTTTTATTATATGTATTTAGACATTTTATTGTTTATTATTTCACTTGAATATACATTTCACGATTGGAATTCCTTATTATTTTAACATTGTGTTTTATTATTATCTGTGCATTTTCTGATTAAACATAAGTTTTGTATTTTGTCTGATTAGACATAAGACATGTATTTACTTTACGTGCAAGGACTGCTCATACACTGGATTGGTATACTCTGAAAATCAAGAGGGGTATTATAAGATTATTATAAATTTCTCTTTTATCTTATATTAATATATTATTTTAAAATGAAAACAATTCTTTTGTCATTTGCAGTAGCCTTTGCTTCTATAATTTCTATAATAATTCAAGTTTGATTTTAAAGTGTATTCTAAAATAAAAACTTCTGTCATTTGTGAATTTCTTTGTAAGTAATTAATAATTCTTATTAAACTCCATTGCTACATGTTAATCAAAATAACCGATTACAGTTGAAGAATTAAAAAAATCGCTTGAAAAGCCAATCAGATCTTTTTTTAAAAATTATAAATATATTTACAAAAGTAAGAACTAATAACAATCATAGCTCACTTTTTATAATATGTCTATTATTAGCAATGTACTTTTTCACTAACAACAATTTACGTAAAAATTCCAAAGTAGAAATTTCAACATAATAATAATAGTGATACTTATATTAATTTTGAACAAATGAATTCGTACGACATAACATAAAATCTTCCTAAATGCAGAGCAATTAGAAAGGAATATTGATAGATGTAACAATATAAATAGTTATAGTGATTACAAATGGCTATAACTATTTAATGAAAAATAATTAATCGATAAACTTAACGCATAATGCAGACAAAACTTCAAAATTTTGTATAAACATGTCAATGTATAAAAAGGATTCTTGGTCATGCAAACAATATCTAGGCTGTAGTCCATTCCACTTCTTACATTCCGAAGCAAGCGTATTACAAATGCATGCTTTGCGTAATATGCATTCCATGACTGCAGACATGCATGACCTGAAATGGACTACAGCCTAGATATTGTTCTTTAATCCATTTTCGGTTACAAATGTTTCAAGGAGTGAAACTGTTATCTCTCATATCGCGATTACTATTAAAACTTATTTGATTTGAAATGTAAAACTTTTCAGTTTGTTTACAGGGAATGTAATATATTTTTTGAATAAAAAACAAAATTTAAAATGGCAAAGATAAAAAAAATTAATAAAAAATATTTGCTTTTGTAGTAAGAATCTTGTCACTGCAAAAGTTTATTCACTCATATTTTTTCATGAAACGTTTGTAATTGCATAAGATCAGTATTTAATTGAAATAAATTATGCATGCTTTCAAATTCTATACATTTAATATATTAATATAATTTAATATAACCCTCTAAAGAACCGTTTTCTTCTAGTGAAGGCTCACTAAACTATTTATAACTTAACTATACTATTAAAAGTACAAAGTAGCATTTTAAACTATTTATAAATACAAAGAAAGTTGAGTATTGTTTCTTCGAATACCTTGGAGAATAGTTATTCATTTGTTACTGAAATATTACAAACCAAAAATTATATATTCATTTCATAAACTTATTTTTTTCCTTTTTGCAAATGATTTTATGATAATAATTTGAATACTAAATTAATCACATCTTCAGAATTTTATAAAGAACGAATTGATATTCTTTTCTCTTGAAAGTAAGTGTAGTATTCTTATACGTAGTATTAGTTTTTAATCAATAAACAAAAACAAAGAAGGAGGAAAAAGGAAAAGAAATAATGATAATGGCCTGTTTGAAATCCATACAAATAAACTACCGTGTTTTCATTCAAATAATTTTTAACTGTAAAATAACTTTCTTTTTTTCTCGAATGCACTTTATTTCCATTAAATCTTGTATATCCATTTAAAATTCAGCATGTTTTTTGTGAAAAGTACTTTCGGTAAAATTCTATTCTTTGTGTGCTTTTGTTAAATTAACAAAAACATTACTTTTCTTTTGTTCTTCCAATTAAACTTATTAAAAATTTATTAAAGCTCCTTTCAGGGTAAACAACTGTAAAATGTTTTCCTGGAAAGAATTCCTTCCAACTGTTTTAAAATGTATACATTATTAGAAGAATAACTATTTTTTATTCTAAAATTTTTGGACTTCGATAGTATATGCTACACGAAAAAAAATTGTAGAGTTTCAGTTAATTATATGATGTAAATAAACTAACCACATCTTCAAAAAAATTAATTATAATTAAATTTATTTTATTTCATATTTCAAAATCTAATTTATATCTACTGATTTTTCAATACATTACAAATGAAATGTATTACAAAAATGATAATCTTCAATTTAAGTTTTAATTATAGTTTCTCTGTTTTAAGCTGCTTGTATTTGCAACCATGAAAGACTTAATAAAAGACGAGAAAACTTTTCACTGTAAAATAGTTAAGAATATTTACCAATTGATTACAGATTTAATTACAATTTCCATTTTTATAATCTATATTGATATTATAAATGTGAAAGATTAGATGGATGGATGTTTGATTGGCAATCACGCCAGAACGGCCGAACGGAATGGGATGAAATTTATCACACTGATAGATTAAAGTCTGGAATAGAACGTAGGCTACTATTTATTCTAGTTAATTGAGTGGTTAATTTTTTATCAATTAAAAACTAACTTTTGTGCTAAAAAGCTGCCAAATTCCGCTAAAGTTGAGCAAGGCTCCAGTTTTTTCCCCAACAGTAATGTGGTTGGATTTAGCATGGTTTCGACTGATTATTTCACTGATGATTCTGTTTATTTTCTTAGTGTCTGATATATTTAAAATCAAATGTTGTTAAGTAATCAATCTTTCGGATTCATTCCGAAGTACTTTTAAATTAAAATAAAACAGAAAACAAAAAATTAAAAATTCCTATTCTGGATTGAGCTACCCCAACTGGCGTAGGAAATCAGGCATTTGAAAGTTTTTCACAACTGTGTTTTCTTTTAGCTATTTCAATCTAGATAAATATATAAAATGAACTTAACTTGATGCCAAAGAAACATGGACAGGATTTGTTGATTGGTTTTGTTTGTGTATACAATATAAATAAATTTAGGTTCGTTGTGGGCTTTTGTATTAAATTGTGCTTATGTTAATTATATATATGCCTATACTTTTAAACGTACCGTTTTAAAGTTTAATTATTTTCTTTTATTTGTCCTCATTTGATAGTTTTTCGAAATGCCCAGAAAGCGCAAATCCAATCTTTCGAAGAGAAAGAATACATTTCTGGTTATGAAAATAGCTAGAAGATCTGTATGCAATTTCAGTGAGCACTTGCGGACTATCAATACTCCTCCAGCTGTGGACGATACAAGGATGCTTTATAAGAAGATATGACGTTCACAATGATCTAATCATTAACGGAACTTTGGTATAGTTTGAGGATAAATCGATTTCCATATATGGAAAATGTCTCCCTGGTTATATTGAAGAAGAGAATTACAAGAAAAGTTATGAAGGAGATAAGCTACTACAACTCCGTTTTAGAAGTGCAGGTCAATGAAATTACATTATGATTACTTTCCAAGCAGTTTCAAGTCTACGAAAGGATTCTGAACCAAGTAAATAATGGGAAGGAGGGATTGTTCTTTCTTGACACACTAGGGAATACGGAGTAAATATCATGCCAAAATGCAATATTTTTCTTAGAAAGTACTACTAAATTATATTTAATGTAAATGTTTTTTTTAAATTTTAAATTTAAAATAAGGTAGTTAATTTCAATACCAATGTTAGTGGTAAACAACATGAAAAATAAAACGTGGAAGATTAAAAAAAAATATTGAATTTTGAGAATAGCCAATAAAACTTAAGTAAATTGTTCATGCTTTTTTGAAAAAAATCTTTCTCAGAATTGAAAAGAAACTAATAACATAAATCCATAACATAGAAATTCTAATCTTTGCTCCAAATGTCATTGGATTGTGCCCTAAAATCCTTCGTCACTTGCATGATTCTCACATTCAAATACCATTTTTCTTATAAGTATTTGAAGTTGAATTGCAATGAAACATTATTTGAAATAAAAGAAAGGTATGCCTCATAGAAATTTTCAAAAAATGTCCAAAGTCAAATTTTGGTTGTTAATTCTCATTCCAATTGTTTAGTTTATTTAGACATATCCTTGAATTATTGACGCACAATACGAGAATGGAAACCAACATATTTTATTAGTCAAGATGATAAGATTCTTTGAAGTTTGGACTTGAACTGGCTTAATTAAATGGATTGAAATTTCTGGACTTCTCTTTAACTGAAACCATAAATATGATTTTAACGAGCATTTTTTTTTTGCAAAATCCTACTTCAGTTAACCTGTTTAAGAATAATATTAATCACCTGAATCTGCAAAAGATATAATCTATAACCTACTTCTTACAATTTACGAGCTACAATGATATGCTTCCTTCAAAATACATGAGAAGTCATAAATTTTATTAAAACTATAACAAACGTAGTCGTCTTATATCATCTATACTTATAATAAAGCTCAATGTGTGTGTGTGTGTGTGCGTGTGTGTGTGTGTTGGCGCTCTACAGGCCAGACCGTTGGACCTACAGTTACCAAATTTGGTACATATATACCTTGGAGATCCGGAATGTGCACCTCGGAGCCCTTTTTTCAAATTTTTAATTAGAATTTGAATTAATTAAAATTTAAGCGAAATTTCGACGTTTTTCCGCTATAACTTCCGAAAATATGATCGCACCAACATGATTTTTACATCAATTTAAAGATAAAAAAAATTAGCTTTCTAACGGCATCAGTTTTGTTAATTTATAACGTAAGCTTCTATTTTTAACGAATTTTTAAAGAAATATTTTAACCATGTTTTTTTAGCACGTGACTAGATAAAATAAAAGAATGCCGGAAGTTCAAATAAAAAAAATTATCAATCTAATAATAAATCTAAAGAAATGCAACTTTCAGCACGTGACTGGATAAAATAAAAGAAATATAAAATGTGATATTTTCTTTAAAAAATAAATGCAAAGCAAAGGTTTCTACAATCGTTTGCAATACTATATCATTAACTCAATAAATCTTCTTTATTTATGGTAAACCTGATTGAATTTAGACAGGATATGCATTGAAATCCCGACTTAATGGCATATTTATGTAATCGTTTGCAATATCTGTATCATTAATTTAATACTTTTTTTCCCTTTCTCGCTTTTAAAAAAAAACATATTTAATATTTTGACAACATCATCAAAATATTTTTTAATATTTTGGAAGCATAACCGATGGTTAAAACTGACTGATTTATAAAATTAAAGAATATTATTAGGAAAAGGTGTATTTCTAGAACTTTTCGTCCATCATATTAAAGAAAATATTAATCAATGGCCGGAATTACTTCAAGGCTAATGAATATGTGATTTAATTGAAAATTTTAGAACGCTTTACACATGGCGAACCAGCTGGTCGCCAAAGGCGGCTAGTATTTAATAAAATAAAATGTCATTATTGTTAAAATTTTAAAAAGAGGTAATAATTATTTCTATTTAATTCAGAGAGATATATTTACTTTGATACATTTTTGTTCAGTTAATTTATATCTTATATGGATTAGCTACATAGTAACATATAAATTAAGCCAAGTATTGAGCTTACATCACCGAATCATTATTATAATTTAATGGACTCAAGTAATGACGTTGAGGTTAAGTAGCTTAAGGGGATATGCTAGTTGGACACATGCCTTTTAAAATTTATATTTAGCTTCTTGGGCGTAAGGTAATGTTCAGTTATATTTATACAATATCCTAGGTCAATTAAATCAGTCTTTAGAACTTTATTGTTAGCAAATTAATTATCTTAAATAAAATAAATATCAATGGAAATGGGAAGAAATTTCCGCATTTCAGAATATTCAATTACTCACATTTATTTTTATTTTCTACACCTGCTTAACAACGAATAAATAGATTAAAATATTTTTAAATAGACGACATTGTTTTACTTGAAATTTGGTTTTTTTAAAAATCTGGAGGCTTTTGTCAAAAATTTCAGATCCTCATTTTAAAGGAAAAAAAAAAATGTAATTTTCTATTAGAAAAATCGCTAAAATAATGCTAAAAAATAAATAAATAAAAAAAATGTCAATAATTTTAAGTGATTATTTCTGGTGATCGTTTCTTTGTTTAAAACGCATAAAGATAATTTTTTAAATCTTCCTTCCTTCTTCCTTTATTATAAATATTTTCGAATCTTCTTTTTCTACACCACATCGGTAGAAAATGTTAATGATTACCCACCCTTCTTAAATGCTATTTGTAATTTCTAAAAAGTTGTAAAGGCAAGGTAATGAGGATTTTAAAGAACAAAAATTAAAACCATTCCATCGCTCAGAAGCTTCTTTGTAACATTTTTCATCAACCGATACGTCGCTTCAGAAACAAGCGCAAGATTTCTCTTTGTTTGAAAAATAATCATGAAAAATCCGAAACATTTTGACAGAAGAAGAAGCAACATCCAGAATTCTATACTTAAGAATACATTTTTTTTCTTCCTTCTTCATTTTTGTCATTCTAGTGTCATTTTACAAAGAATCCCTTGCACTCCTTGGAGACAAAAGAAATTATCAAAGAGATTCGGAACTCAAAGTGCCAGAGGAAACCATCGAGTCCGATAGCCAATGCTTAACTCAAGTGGGAGGGGGGGGGGTCATGAAGGGATGAGAGGAGGAGAAAGGGGTATTCAGAGGGTGCAATCTGGATTCTTGTGACGTTGAGTAAAACGAAAATCGATTTCAGAGTTCGCATTCTTCTTTTTTTAATTCTCATTACTCAAGGCTGTCAGGAAAGGGACACTTTTGTCCTTGGTTTTTCAATAGATAGATATTTTTTTGTTATTCCTTTCCACCCCACCCTTCCTTTAAAAAGAGCTAAATCGGAAAAAGTGAAAGCTGTACTTAAAGTCGAAATATGAAAAATATGGAAATGAAATGTGCACCAGGGCTTTTGCTTTGTTTTTTAATATGGAAAGATAAAAACAAGTCGTTATTCAAGTCGACATTCCATTTTCTATGACATCCATCAGAACATGAAAGATAGTTTGGGTTCCAAAAAAATTGAATTCCACACTAATCTAAATATTGAATTTTTTTCTTCTTATTTGCTTCTAATAATTTATCTCAGATATTTTAAGAAAAGCTATTAGTTTACTTATGATCTTAAACATGATTTTTCAATATTATTTTAGAAAGTAAACAAAAAAAAAATAGTAATGATTTAGCATATCTTTATTTCATGAGTAATTTAAAGCATAATTTAAGATGATACGAAATCAGCTAAAAATTGAAAAATTGTGTAAAATTTGGAAGGGAGAATTATTTATTATTACATTCACAAAGCAATACATTTCATTGTCTTCTTAATGATGCATTCATTCAGTTAGTAATTATATATCACTCCGTAACTGCCATTTTTATATTTTATGTAGTTTTTTTAAAGATACAAATTAAAAGAATTTTGAAAATAAAGTTATTGTAAACCAGTATATATTTCAGATTTATGGATTCTGAAATGATTGTAAACAGGTGCATTGTTAAGCAATATGTAAAAGCAGTAAATAAAAAACGACATTAATTATTATAAATGTAACATTAGAGAGGTGTCATATATATATATATATATATATATATATATATATATATATATATATATATTCATTTATTTATCGTCCTATTTTTTAGTGTATGAAAATATCAATATCTATGCTTCAAATTCTCTTATTCATTTAGCAACAAATATTTCATTATAAAAATATACCAATTTTCAAAAAGTACTGGAAACTTTTCAGTATAAAAATGAACCTTTGAAAAATTATAAGCAAATACGAAGGAATAAATTTTCAAATAAAATATTTAATAAGCTTTGAAACAAGGATTGATTTCTTTATTGGTATAATAGAATCAGTCCAAGTATGGAAAATTGTCCAAATATTTCCATTAAAAAATTAATGCCGAAGAAATGGGAAAAAATATCGAATAATCTAAAATGATCCTTCTTTCTGAATTGAAATAATTAAATATGAAAGTTGAGCTATGATTTCGAACAATTTACTCATTGGAACGAATTGTTTCGTAATTTCTCGGATGAAAGACTTGATTAATTTTGCCCATTTTTATTATCATTTTTCGCGAGAGTTTTAAAATTGTTTTATTTCTACTCAATCAACATTGCAGTGAAACTTTGACGCATTTTAGTTGTTTACTGAATTGCAATTCCAAATTACTGAGAACAAATATAAATCAGTATTCATTTTTTATCCATTCTATGATTTTCTTTGCTTTGCTTTTGGTGAAAGATCTTTGTTTTGCTTTCGATTATATTGAAATGATACAGATAGAATAAATAATGTTGTGTTGATGGAATAAATAATGGGATAAATTGAAGCTTTTACACCAAAACTTTTATATTAACAAAAACTTCTAAAATAAGGGAAATAAAGGACAGTTGAGATATAAATTCGTTTAGCATGTAAATTACGTGTCTTCTTTCTCTTATTTGAATTATTTTAGTGCTCTGAATCAAATCAGAGTGAGTAAATATATGATTTATTTAAATGGAATGCAAATTGTAGATCCGGGATCTTTATTCAATAGACTAAAGCTTTGACACTTATTTTTCGCACTTGCTACAAAAAATGAAATGATACTATCCATAAGAATCATTGAACGAAGTAGTTTGTTCTACTGTTTCTGTTTCAATGGTTGGTATAGCCTTATTAAATGTTTTACGTTATATTTTCTTTGTCTCATATGACAAAATAAAATCAAAATCTCTATACCTAAGGCTTTTTCCACAAATTATACGAAAAAACCCTTTAAATTTGTTAGCTATTCATTTAGGTATATTATATATATGATGATTATAAAAAAAAGACTGTCTCGATATGTGAGACGATACATCATACTGTTTACAGGAGCGGAATAAAATTTCATTTCAAGATATTTTGAAATATATACTCAAGAATCATATGAAGAAAAAAAGTTAAGCTCAAAATAGCTAAGGAAAAATTTCAAAATTTTCAAATGACAAATTTGCTTTAAAAATGTAATTTTTTAAATTTGAATTGTGATCTCTATAGCAAAAAACAACCAATAAGTAGCTTTTGAATGGTGTCTGTAGCATGAAACTCATCAACGATGGTCATAATAAACTGAAACAGAAAAAATTATGGTGTGCTAATTAGAGATGTGTAACTCAACAGTTGGCCTTCGGCATGCATCTTTCTTTGGTTCTAGATTGCGTCTACTGAATGTAAAGTGTCATCGTGGTTAAAAAAATCAAGTATAAAATTAGTAAAGCAATAAAATATGCTTTCCTTTTCTTCTCTATTGCTATTTTCCCTGTTCTTCTTATTCTGTTTATCGTTGGTGATTGTCATGCTACATGTATATTATTGCTATTTATAATTTTTCTATATGAAGCACGCATTTATATTTATGTATATGTGTATATGAATTGATTTTATATATGGCTGAATAATGAGTATACGAATTTATTTGACGTTTAATCTTGCAATACTAACAATTCCAGTTAAAAATAGCAGAAACATATATGCTGTAAAACTATATCTTCAACCTCCAATTAAATCAGTGAATTTATTTTCGATAAAGCATTAAAAAGTTGTTGTCAAACATGTTTGAATAAATGTTTTCGCGCGAACGTAGGTTAACGCCAAACTTGGCATTCTTAAAATTACGGCAACCCCATTTACCCGCCCTTCCGGTCGAGTTTAAGGGGTTCAATAGAAGTTTGACCCGCACTGACCCCAACCACCTACAGAAACTGTAAACAAGTTTCAGTTGTAAGGCTTAATAAAGTCCACTGCAATGCAGTACCGAAAGCCATCTATTTTATGAACTTCTCACCGCAAAAAGGAGTGTGTACATATTTGTAAATAAAGAATATATATGTGTGTACATATTTGTAAATTAAGTCCCTGCTCACTTCGAATCATTAAAATGTGTCCTTTGATTCAAATGACCTTTGTGAAGAAACAGGAAATAAGTAATAGTTGACTAATTTCCAAATAAATACTAATATAGTAACCTGTAAATTAAATTCCTAACGAGTTTGATCATTAGGAACATTAGCATAAATCAGAACGTCCAATGAATTCCAAACGATAAATTCAAAACGTTATAACGAAATTTATTTAGCCGAAAGTCACTAATCTACAGAAAGTGCAAATTTCCGTTCAAGATGAGTGAAAATCCCCATCAATTACTGTATTACTTATTTGCCTAACGACTATCATAATCCCCATCGATAGATGATACCACTCTGCAGATTATCAGGGTACCATTGACAGCTGCGAGACGGCCCAAATGGATCCACATTTGTGGACAGATAGTTATTTTCGTCCGCCTCCCCCTTAGGCGAAGAGCAGAAAGCGATTCCCGATGGAAATATTTCATTTATACAAATTGCAGAATGAAAAGCAGATCAGAATATTCCTTGCACTTAATTGCCTTTGGAAAAGGGCCTTGTAATGAAATGCTTTGCGCTCCTAAATATCAAAGTTGGATTTCGAAAATGTATTGTGGACCGTGAGTCTGCCTATCGATATAAACAAAAGATTTGGTATGGATTTTCGTTGAGAGCAGTGTGAAGGTGATTATGGAGGTAGACGGATTGCGAATAATTACGAGGAACGAAGATTTCGAAATACGAACGAGCAATGAATTATTGAAAGCAGGAAATAACAGAAGAATTTTGAATAATATTGGTACTTAATGAGCTTGTTTGACTAAGGAAAATATTAATTATACTGTTGCATATTATAAATTCCATAGCTACCACTTAATTAAAAAGTACAAGAATAATTATAAATATCGTTTTATAAAATTGTAAACATAGAAATATTAGTGCCCAAAAAGTTTATTTTCTATTTCCAATATGAAATGAATACACAATATTGTTGCGGATTTCACTTGTCAGGTTCGTTTCGTGTATAGTGTGAGAAAACATAATCGGTGAATAGTTAATTTAGAATTTTGCACGAACGAAAGATCTTCTTTTGGAATTAACGGAAAACTTTTACTTTTTTGGAAGAATTCATTTATTAAAAATTCATTTGAATATGTTCATCATAATAAAGACAGTCTAAATTTTATTTTTGTAAATATTTAATATCTAAAAAACTAAAACACATTTATGAAATTTTCTTTTAGAAGATACATCGTATTTCAATTCAATATTTTTATTAAAATCTCATAAAATGGTTACACTGTCATAATACTGAAATTATTCACATTAATGGAAGAAAAGTATACATTTATATGATACATTTGAAAAATAATGATTAATATTGTTACAAACATTTACTTTTGCTTTCCCGCTCTGATACTGTCATCGTAAGGAAGGTAGATTTACAGTAATATGTATTGTATAGTGAATGGGTGTGACGCCAGAAGTCCCAAGGCTTGGCAACTTGGCAATTATTTGGCGACTTTGGCGACAAAATGGAAATTATCCGAAACATCAATAATTTTCCCGATCAGTCCACTGGGAGCCAAGATACATCCAGAATGCTCCTGATTCTAGATGTATCTCGGAAGCAAGAAGCAGCACAGTTGAATTAATCGGAAAAGAAGACCTAATAGAAAGGTCTTGAACTGAGGAGTCCTGAACTGTGGACTGCTGTGTGGCATATACTGACGAAGCCTGTGTCGTGTGTCGTAGTCCGTTGTGTCGTCGTCGGGAACAGAGCTGTATTGAACTGATCATTGGTCCCGTTGTGCGAAGTAGTGATTCAACCGCGAAGGCAAGAAGAGACAGAAGAATAATTTCAGCCTGTTCCGGAGAGACCTACGTGAGCGTAGAAAAGAATTCCTTAAAGATTCCCTCTCCTGCTGAATCCTGTCTGGCCACTTTGTGAGCTGCGGTCTACTATCTGCAGTGTGCTGTCCTGTGTGCACGTCTAGGCTGTTTATAGTTATTGTCTGTACACAGTTGGGGTTAAATATTTGTCGTCTGTGTGATGTTCTGTCTTCGTCCTGTCAATAAACATCTGTGTTGTGTCGTCTACTAAAGGACTGATCATTGTCTGTGTGTCCTCATCATTCTCTCACGCGTACACACTCACTATACAGGTGAAGGAGCTCGGCGGAAACGTAACAATATATATTGTAGGAAGTCATGAAAAAAATTATCGACCCAGAAGTTTATTTCTATAAAATTTACCATACTGACTGATTTTCTATTATGAGTACTCCTGAAATATATGTGTTTTTAATTCTTTATAAATGAATTCACTGTGTGTTGGCATTTTAATAGTCAGTGACAGCCACTAGACACCAATAATCACTTTTATCTAATGGTTATGTTACGCGGCTACAATCCAAAATGTTCCAAGCTGTATTCCGACTCAACCTGGCACAAATTAAAAGTATCAAATGAACAGTATCAGTTCTTGAATTCGATTGATACTGAATTGTTAATTGTCTTGATTTTCTTCTTGGACTTTGTGAAGCAATACAAGCCTGATTGAAAGCCTTTGGTTAATTCTGTATCATCTAATCTCAATCTGTGACACTACTAACATGTTATTTTATTAACTACACACACGTATACATATATTATTTCTTAATATTACCTGGAAGGAATTTATTTGCAACATAATTTTAACTTTCCAATAATTATTAAATTAAAAAAGGAGATCCTCAGTGATTAAATAAACATGTTTTTACTAAACATATTTTTCATTCATCAGTTATTATCAGTCAAATAAGCTGAATTAAGGTATACGACTACGTTAAAAACAGTGGTTCTCGACCACATTGGCGACTTTTTGAAAATTGTTATTTCTAGTAGTTCAGACTTTCCTCTTTCCAAAACAGTCCATCTTTTCTAGGAAAAGGAAGGCCTGATCTATCACCCAGGGTCGCATATTTTTTCTGCTAAAATTTGTCTTTCACTTCAGTTGTCTCAAAATTTTAAGTTTTATAAATATTCTTCACTGTTAGCATGATATCTCAAAAATCGAGGTGTTTAAGTAAAAATTTCAGCGTGTGTTTTAAATGATAGGGGTAATGAAACGAACCAAAAGTTTTAGTGGTGGTGAAATACTTTTTTATTTATCGAACAATTTGCAGAAAAGTAAGTTGCTAATTTATGGTAAAAATGCATATATGCGTATATTCTTACCCATAACTTCTTTTTAACCCAAGATTTTTTTTAGATTTTGGTTCATGTCATTCATCATTATACTCTAAAACTTGAATACGAAGAAAAGTAATATTCGTGCATCACAATTTTGTGTAGAATGTTAGCCGTTTTTGTTAAATGTCATTACAATTTAATATAAGTTTTCTTATTTCTTAAAATATATTATATTTTCGAACAATTTTTTTCGTATTTATAGAGTTTATAACAGACAATTCAAGTAAAAATCCTTAATAGTTTTTAAAAATTCCAATTTTTCGGAAATTATCCATCGGACGTTGTCGGTTGCTTTAAAATAAAGATGAAGTTTCGTAAATAAATAGAATTTTCCAAATAGAATAATTTAAAAACTATACTTGAAAAGAAAAAAAAACTTATTATTTTAAATCTATGAATATATATCTTAAAACAAATAAGTAAGTAAAATTAAATTAAATTACAAATATCCTAAATCTGTAAACATCCATTTTCACAGTTCTCAAAGAAATATTAATAAATTAATTTTATAAGAAATCGATTCTCTAGTTCTAAAGTTACCCCGTCCCACCACACACAAAAAAACGTGTACAAAATGATATGGTAGATATTTTTATACAATAAGGGTCAAAAATCATGTAGGAACAAAGTTTCCAAAAGTGGTCCACAGCCGGTACTGGTGGTCTGATATAAAGAGAAAAAACGTGGACATTACAGATCATTTTATTGATAATTATTCAAGGACGATTGATGCAAGGGAGATTTTTCTTAGTTTTATATAAGAGTCAAGAAAAAAAAAACATTTTTTTAATTCCTCGTTATAACTTGACTTCAAATCTGTTATTTCCACCTATCCATCATTTAATTTCTGAGACAATGGCAGAAAAAACTTCAAAAAGATGAAAAAATAAAACTTTACACTAGAGTGGAAAGCAACAGTTTCTTCGTTTTCTTTTATCTTACTTAAAAACAATATCCTACTTACTTTTCACCTCTGCACAAAAAATTGTTGACAACACACACAAAAAAAACTTTTTTTTTGTGAGAAATAATATTCTCGGAAAAATTGTGCAAGGAAGCTAAAAATAGAGATATGAAAATTGTTTCTTGTTAAATTTTTTTTTCACTGTCATTTTTTTTTTCACATATTACAAAGGTGAGAAAAAAAATCGATTGACTCAAGAAACATAACTTTTATGCCTGTATTGACTTCTAAGTTGAAATATGTAATAAAAAAAATTGATGACTTGAATTTGACTCCATTAAAGGACAGAAAATATTCTAGCATTGTATTTGGTAATAAGAGTTATTCTGCACTAGGGATCTTTATTTTCAAAACAAAACTGCCAAGAATTAGGATTCTGAAATTTTTTTTAACGGTCTTTAGATAATACTTCATTTTGTCAAATGTTCTATTGATTATGTTGCGCTTTCTAAAAAAAAGTTTTTTTTGCTTGATTCTTAAGGTTTCTTTTTATTTTTTCGAAAATCTTGTTGTTCCGGGCAAAATAAATTGGAATTTTGTCTTCCAGAAGAATTCTATTATTTCCAAACACCAAATTTAGTTCTTAAAACTAAGTTAAGTGAGAGTTCATTTATGAGATTGTGATTTTTCTTAACAATGTGTATGTGTTAACAAAAAATTCCTTTCATTAATTCAGCTTCAATAAATTCTTGTTTTTTATTTATTACTTTAATTTTTATTATGGCTGACCTAGAAAACTAATTAAGTTTCCTAGGTCGCAATAGACCTAGTTTTAAGTCGCAATAGACTATAATCAAATAGCTTAATCGAAATTTTGTTCATATAGAGTTATGGAGGAATATATTTAATGCGAATTAACTTAAAAACATTAAAAATATTTTCATTTTCACATTTAATGCTTAAATTACATGTATTGATATTAAAACATCGATTTTAAATGACACTAGATTAAAAATGTTCTTACGTAATAACATTGAAATGCAATTTAAAAAAATGTATTTTTTTACCTTTTATAGATATATTCCTACCTCAAAAGTAATTTAAATACTAAGAGACAACTCTACATTGAAAACAGCAGACAGAAATTGATATTTATTCCGGATGATAAAGGAAATACTCGGCTCAATAAAATTTGATCCTTATAAATAAAACTTGAAGGCGTTTCACATTTAAGTTGTTTTATAGTATTTGTATTAATTATTTTTTTATTATCATAAAAAGGTATTTATTTTACATAAAAATATAGATTTTGATAGTTTATGATCATTTCATTTTAAAATGAAAATTGCTTCAGAATAATGTGTAGCAAATTCCAGCGGAATATATTTGAATTATTATTCCTGCATTAAATAGATTTAGTAATATTAAAAATTATGTATTTAAAATTTGAATGAAAAATTTATTTAAAAATAGCTAATAAAATTTTGATGCTCTGCTATCAAACCATTTTGAGTAAGGAATGAAATGGAGGATTTATACTTTTTCAATAATATTAATTTAATAGCATAAACATTTATACATATTTATTTCAAAGAGTTTTATAAACTTTTGATTCATACAAAATACATTAAAGAAAGTGGATCCTATTACATTTTAACTCAAGTGTGTATATTTCATTAGTATATAATGAATGTAAAATATATTCATTGTTTACTGCATATGATCTGTATTGTCATATGAATAGTTGTATAGCATATACAAACGCTAATGATAAGGTATCAAGTTTAAAATCCCTATCACCAATTCTCTAATGGGAACTTATAAACATTGGAGTAAACATGCAGGTTGGAAATCTCAGAAATTGGTCAGCTAGAGACTCTGAGAAAACTATGTTGCTTATTATTTTGTAGACAGTTTTTGCCAAGTAAAAAAAAAAATAGTAAATCATTAGACTTTGACATAAAAGTTCAAAATGTGAAAATTTACAGGATTTGAGGCCTTATTCACTATTATTTAATATTATTTTTATCATTTTTAATATAAAATTTATAGTTCAAAAATTTGATTTTAACTAAATTGTTTTCAAAACCAGAAATTCAGACCAATAGGTGCTCAGCTGACACATTGTGAAAATCGCTTTAGGAACGTCTAATTACATTAAAGGATTTCTTATATTTAGTAATCTGCAAGAACTCAAATCAATGAAAACATTTCATACTTTAAAGTTCACAGAAAACTATGATTCCTGTTTTTATTTGCCTCTACACTTACATTTGTTTTTAGTTTGAAACATTTTATTATTACCTTTTACTGTTAGTACTTATTTTTATTTTAAGCACTTCCTTTATAACTTTAAAAAAACAAATCTTGAAATGTTGCAATTTTTTCTAAATATATAGCCTTACAGGTGATAATTTATGTCTATGTAAGTAGAACTGCCAATTTAAAATACGTTCTAAATACCAAAATAATCCTCAATTTCTATTTAAATTTATTTTTAGTTACTAAAATCCGAGAAGAAACTTTACTTTAGGCTTCAACCTCATTGAAAATGAGGTACTGTCCTTGAAGATTGTGCTATTCTTACCTCAGATAACATATTAAAGGTACTGTAATTCAAAATCCACTTGCAGGTGTTCACAGTAAAATGAAGAAAAAATTTAATTTAAATTATGCTATCGTTAGAATTTTTTGTTCAATATTTAATGGAAAAAATAGAAATAAAAAATAACTATTTGCATATTTCATGACACATAATGCATGAACTTGAATATAGGCAAATACATATTGTAGAATATATACAAATACGTATATAGAATATACGTATAATGCGTATTATAGAATGTATATAAATACGTATTGTAGAATATATACAAATACATATTGTAGAATATGCAATGGCATATTGTGGGACACAGAAAAACGGATTTTTAAGGAAGAAAATAATGTGCTAAATTTATTCAAAAATAATATTTCAATAGACAAAACTTCTGTTTATTCTTGAAAGAAGTATTAATTCACAAAAAGTGTATTATTTACTGTAAATGAATATCCCTAAACAAATATTATGTATTCAAACAAATTTAATCTCTAATGAATTTGGGTGTTTTGAATTTCTTGGTGAATCTTTCATTGCAGACCAAGAAGAAGCTGCCCATACAACAGTTATCATTATAAAAGTTTACACTCATAATAGTAACAATGCATATAACAGTTACCTGTTTAACAATTGTAACCGTTATAACAGTCTCATAATAATAAAAATATTTTTAAATGTCACACTTATAACAGTTAACAATCTCATAAAATTTATCATTACAACAGTTAACAATATCATAACAATTATCATTATAGTAATCTCATAAAAAATAGTACATATAATAGTCATCATTACAACAGTCACGTAACAATAACATTATATGTAACAGTATCATTGTAGTAATATCAAAACAAAACAGTACATATAATAGTTATCATTACAACAGGCTCATAACAATAACATTATATATAACAGTATCATTATAATAGTCTCATAGCGATAATAGTTAACAGTTTGTTATTATAGTGAAGAAAGTGCGCAGTAAAGTAATTTATTATTAATCCAAAGCAATCAATTAGAAAGAAGCAAGTAATTCAATAAATAAAATTAAGTTTAAATTAAAATAAACAACTTTCACAAGGGGCAATTGATTAGAATGCTTATAAATTAATAAACTTGTTTAGATATTAAAATAAATGAATATCCTGATACAACTAGAGTCTTTGATTTCTCAAATGTAATTACTATTTAATTAAACATGTTGAATATTTAATTTTTCCTGTCTTGAAGTCTCTATTAAATCAGATGCATATTTTTAATCGAAGACCAACCTTGCTTAACATGATTAGTTTAATTTATTTATTGAAATCAAAGAGATCAACTAAATTAAATTTAAGCTTTCAACGCTACCGAAGAGATATCTCGTCTTTCAGATACATTTAATTACCTGTTTCTGTGGGCTAAATTGTGTATCATATGAAAGTTTAAGTAGGTTGATCTTTCTAATAGATATCTGAATTATACATTTAAACTTTTTCAAACTAGCATAAGAAACAAACTTTAGTCCACAGAAATTAATAGGAAGTATCTAAAAGAGGAAATATTTCGTAGATAGCGTTGAAAGTATTAAAAAATTCATTTAAATATTTAAAATATTTAATTTGTAGCAATGCGTTAATGATTCCTCTGCTCTTTATTTTAAGTCAATTATTTTTTATTAAAAATAAGAAAGAAGCAATGGAACAAACTGAGATTTTATTTATATATTTATGTTGGTACTTTTTCTTTAGGTGGACGAAAACATCGTCACTGTAACCCGAAAGTGAGCCAAGCCGCAAAGGCGATTTCTTTCTCCGCTCGGCTAATGGAGAAGTATCTTTCTGTACTAAACAATTTTCTTTATTGTATGTGAAATTTAGAGAAAGTATTGTTATCAATCAAACTCGAAATACTGATGAATTTCTCTTTTCTTAGATCTGCTTGAGTTCGAAAAAGATATATTTGAAAAAATGTCTGTCCATACATATATAACGTGATAAAGACAACTAAACAACGCTTGGAATCAGGCAGATGAAATATTGTATACGGTCTTTACATCAAAGTTGTAGATTTCTACCAATCCGTTCAGCGAAAGTCTGTCTGTAATGCTGTTCGAATATATATTTACACAATAATTAAAAAATGGATAGAGTTGCATGGATAAAATTAGATACACAGATTTAACCGATAAATTTTAGATACCTATCAAATTTAAAGTTAAATCCCTCTGAGGATTAAATATTTATCGGCCTGTAGTTTCAAAAACATATAAACGCATAAACTCAAAAACATGTTATAATTATAACATGATTTAAATATGTTATAATTATGTATAAATATGTTTGGATTGTAATTTTGAGACTTTAGTGTAGTTTGGTATTAAACTCTTATTCAAAAAGATGGGGAAATGGATCTAAAACGCATTAGATTTTGGAAAGAATTAATAGAATACCGATAATTTATCTTTTTAAATTAATTCCCCTTTACTGCTTTTGGTTAATTTAATTTCTACATTGTTTTAATTGTTCAATTATTTTTATTTGACTAAATCAATTTAATTTAGAAGATTTTAATTCAAATTTTAATAATTAAATTGCAAAATCTTTTCAAAAAATCAATTTTATTGGTGTCCATGTGTATATACGTTTGGGTTTGTGTAAGTATGCATGTATGTCTGTTTCAAAATCAAAAATGAATGTATTCATATAAAATTTGAATAATCCATTTCCTTTAAGGGCTAATAATGGATCTTCAAGCTTGTCTACAAAATAAATTTCACCATCATTTTCTTCAATCAATTGACTATTTTGAATGTGTGATAAAATTTCAAGTATATACGCTTAATACAGATATATCACATAATATAATATCTAATAACTCTTCATTTATAATTTACAAAGTTAATTATGTCTTCATGCAAATGTTAAGGATATTTAGTAATTGTCCTTTTTTATATAAAGGCGCTATTAAAACAATACTTAATATGTAGATAGCTCACTGAATAGACGCAATTCTACGATCCAATGCAAGTACATCATCTAATCCACTTGCATCAACGATGGTATTTTTTTTTTCGGTAAGTTATGACATCTTATCGTAGGATATATACATTTCATACGGTGCATTAATTCAATCGATATTTGATGGATGTCCATTTTCCAGCAAAGTGAATAATTACAATAATTTATTCCTTCATTAGTATCACCTTCATAAAAATGAAAACAAAAATGATTCCATTTTTTTCTGCATTTATACGGAGGTTTATGCATATTAATTATGATTTTATTAAATAAAAATAAAAATTAGACATCCTTGCTATGTAATGTTCTTAGAAACCATGTAAAATTACCTGAAAATACGTCCCAACAAATTATTTCTTTAAATAAAAATAATGATGTTATTTTCAGAAAAACATTTGTATATGCACATCACTACTTCCTGATACAGAATTATCATTTAATCTCGAAATTAAATACTCTACAGATTTCAAATTGATTTCATTTCTACTGAAATTCCCCATGATACGTTTTAAAGAGAAAATTCAGTTGTATACTCCAAATCTTTATTGCAGAGACTTTCTATCGGAACAAACTAATAAACACTTCTGGCAGACATTCTGCAAAAGTTACGGGAACTATTATCTTCAAAAGGACTGAGAACCATCTAGAATGTACTTTCTAGCAATAAACTAAATAACTACAGGATGAACTAATTTTGTTGTTAATTAATGTACGAGTTCAGTGTATGTTTGATAATACTCTGGGGAACAAATTAATAAATTTAATGCTTTGAATATATCTAGTTTAAATATGTAATATTAAATGTTCTACCCTCAATTCAAGCTTTTCATTGAGGATTCTGTGCTTAGTTGAACTTATTTAGAAAGGTATCTACTGATGTATATTCAGATGTTTTCAAAGGAATTTTCCTCTTTGACTTAAAGCAATTTTTTATTCTGAATAACTTAACTACAAAAAAAATATAATGCCATAAAAATAAAAAGTTAAGAGTGCTTTCTTTAAAAGTATTCAAAATGTATATTGTGTCAACGCATGAAAATAATAATTAATATTGTTAAGTAGATTTTTTACTGTGTAACAAAAAGGACACACAGAAAGTAGATTTAAACCAACTTATTAACTTAATTCTGAATTCAGATCACTGTGTCTGAGAGATCTTCGGCTTTTATACCAGCAAGGAAAGTTCCAGAACACTTTTCTGAAGAGAGTAAAAAAAATTACAGAAAGCTATTGTAATAAACTAAAGAAATGTCCAAAATCTTCTGGAACACGAAATAAAGGAGAAACAAATCAAGGAATAACATGTACACAAATTTTGAACATATCCGGATTCACATTCACGAAATCAGTGTTATAACCATTCGACTACTGAGACTCGATTGTTTCTTTTCAATGCGGCTACATGAATGGAGCAAATTTTCTGTTTTTAGGTAATTTTCTGGTATTGTATCTCTTATAGATTATTGATTATTATGCAGCAGTGGAATGGGGTTCAAATGAACAATCTTCCGCCGATTATCTCAAATCTGCATTAAAATCCCTTTTTGATCGAAATTCTCACGTGTATTTAAATATTTTGAGTGAAAGATTATTCTTTTGTCTTTTCAAAAATATTTTTATGTAATGTGATGGAAATAGAAATGAATTATATTTTAATTGAATATTATATCTAAAAATGAAATTGTAAGCAGTATTAGAAAAAAATGACAATTTTTAATTAGAGTATTTAAAATTATTTTATATATTATATCAGATATTAGGTGCTTTTTTTGGATTATTTTTAGTCATTATTTATTTGGTTTTGATGATTTCGTTTCAAATTAAGATAATTCTGAAACACTAAAAAATTTCGATTTCTCGCTGATACTGTAAGTTTTGGCGATAATTGAATGAGAAGCTAATTATTCAGCAGAAGTAGAATCTTTAGGTTAGTTAAGTAGATTCTTCAAATTAAAAATAACTAAAGAAATATCGAAACATCACCACAAATATATAGCTGATCAAAAAAAAATTATTAAGAGGTAAAAATAAATTAAAAAACGGGTAACAGAAAGAATGAAAGAATAATCTACCAATAAATAAAGTTTCGAAGAAAAGTATTTTTCATTTAATATTTTCTGATTTTTTTTATTCATCTAAGAGATAAGTTTAAATCCGATTATCTCAAAATGTGATTTTTATAAATATTTAATTTTTCAAACCCGATTACTAAAGTATTAAAAATAACATTATGAAATTTTCCATTGTGACCGAAAGGGAGCCAAAACTTCAATTCTGTCAGGGTAGACTATTAAAATTAATAAATCATGCCGATTTAGTTAAAAAAACATTTAATGACATTAAAGGATAGGATTTACGAGGGGACAAAACTATTTAGGACAGTAACATTTAACATATATGCATTAAATTAATACTCGGGGATTACATCATGCTTTACGTTCGCTTTCAAGACATGGACTGATTGTTCATGGTAACGGCCGATAGAGGGCCGAGGAAACAGTTACGGTTACACCATGCATTTTGTTTATAAATCTAGATGTGAAAAGAAACTGAAATATAAGTACAAGGAAATATCTTTGCCAAGTTTTGTTGTTTTTAAACTTTGAAATTTTTAAAAAATCTTTTTAAATACTTAAAAAATAGATAAATTGTAAGGTTTTTTACTTGATATATTAGATTTTTGCATAAATGTCATTTCCAGAATGCAGTTCAATTGTATATATGTTTATAAATGAACTGACTTTAAATCAGCAGGTTTTTATAACTCTATACAATCTGACAATTGAAAAAAAAAATATTATCCTAAATTACCTGCCTTTGAAATTTAAAAAATATATATTCGGTATTATCATAATTTATGACCACTTAACTTAAATAGTATCCCGAAGCTATCACCTATAAATATGGCTCCTATCAGCGAATATTATTCCTCAGAGGAAAGATATCGACGATTGTGTCAAAAGCTATCATGGAATCAAAGATAAGGACACGAAGATGCCAAATATAGTAAATGCTATTCATTGGCTACTGGTAAGAGTAAGATAAATTTTATTTTTGTATGCTTTCTGCTAAAATATGATGCACATTTATTTCTAAAGTGATAAGATAGTTTGAATTATCTTTCTGTAATTTAAATATGGTTGTAATGAAAAATGAATTAATATTCTTTTGAAATATTATTTGTGAATTTCAAAGATTTACTAATAAATTCAAGTAAACAAAAATATTAAGAATAAAAAAATTAAAGAAGAAATTGTAATGCTAATTTTTATCTAAAATATCTAATATTTTTAAACAGGAATGTAAAAATACTTATCTTGACTTTTGTCACTTTACATTCCTCAAATACATTTGATGAGGATTAAAATAATACCCTAAAAATAAAAACAAAAATAATAAATATTAGGTTTCCCACATGATATGACTTAAAGTTAAGGATTTTGAGATTTTAGATGACAGAATTTTAGTTATGACTTTTTTTATAAATGCATATCTATTACCAGAATTCAGCAAAAGTATTAAATGATTTCAATTGCAAAATGTTTATGAAATGCTTTCGCAATAATTTTTGATTATGGCCATTAAATGTACATCTAATCCAACAGTTGGCCAATATAAGTTACACAATATAAATTAAAACCACTGGGAAGGGCTTCCAAAAAGTTTACCGCGTGTTTTCTAATAAATATGCCATGTTAGAGAATTTCTTGCATGGCATTAACTTACACTATTACGAATTCTGGTTATGAATTGAGCCTTTTTATTGAATCTACAGATAGCAACATCAAACCAAGTCAGTGAGCCCGAACGCCTTCAAACAATGTAGCACTGCCTCATGACTCGAAAACAGCTGCTCTTTATTAAGACCTATTCATTACAAATTGTGGGAAGAACAACTTGAGTCACATTGCATTTTGGATACATGGGGATAAACATTCTGGACCATCACATGACTTTGTACTCGAGAGGGTTCACTTCGAAATCGAACGAGTGTTGTTTGATCGCGTCTATTGCCAACCCCAATTAACGACCATAACGACTTTCTACATACCATTATTGAAGTTACATTTTAAGCCCTTTTATCATGACTCGTGAACTAGAAAAATAATTTGATTATGAAAGTAGCGGCCTAGGCAACAAAATAGAAGATTTCAGAGTTTCTAGGAATTTTGATGGTAGGTCCATCAGGGCATGATTTCTGCAGTCTTCTGCACCCTATCTTGGAGTCATCAAAATGCAGAACTGGAGCCAATCAGTTAAGTTGTACTCAAGCAATTAAGTCAGGATTGTGCCGAATTTCGGAGACATCATTCAGTTATCTGCTCAGTATTTAGGTACAAGTCGACTTAGTATTCAAATGGCTAATTTAGTTAAAGAGAGTAGAAAATGGAGGATAGTAGACGTTTGAATGGCATGCATAACTATATGAAAATGCTCTTAATGAAGAATTACTGCGTCTTGAGCGCTTATACGATTGCTTACTACTGATTACCTGCTTAAGCAGTCTTGTTTTCAAAAATTTCTTTTGTACACTTGGATATGTATTTGATATTAATGTTCTCAACTTAATAATTACTTTTATTTGTTACTGATTCTACTAGTATGTTTTATCGTACGCCTATCATACCAGATCCGTTTATTTTAAATAATTTTATGGGATTTTCCATAACAGTAGCTTATGGTAGAATGATAAAAAGTACCCGTATCATAGCTCATTCTGAAAGTTTAATTTCAATAATTTCCGTTTAATTTAAATAATCCAGATCCGTTTAATTTAAGTAATTTTATGAGATTTTACGTAACAGTAGCTAATGGCAGAATGATAAATAGTATCCGTATCATAGTTCATTCTGAAATCTTTAATTTAATTCAATAAATTTATTTAATTATTTTTTGAATTAAAGAAAACAAAGATTAAAATCTAATTTCAATATCACTAGATATTATCATGAATCATTTTAACTTTATTAGAAAAAAAGTATGAGAATAATAAGAAAATGTACATTGCAAATCATAAAAAATAATCGGCAAAAACTATTTACAAATAATGCTTTCACATGGATGATATCTCTGCTGATTATAGTAAGTAAATTAGTCTTATATCTTAATAATAGATAATTATTTGCCTTCATAATAAGAAATAAAAAAACACCATACGTTTAAAACACAGAAAAAATTTAACTTCCATAATTGTCTATTGTTTTTTAGAATATGTTCATGTAATTTCTCAAAAAAAATTATTAAATGTTTTCTAAAAATCGTCATTTTTTCTGTTTTTGAAAAATTATGCTTCTTAACATAATTTTTTTTTTCTTTTCTGGAATTTTTTTTCAAACATTCCAGATATTGAAAACCAACAAAATGTTTTAGCTAAAAACTGTTCGAAATTTCAGTTTTAGAAGAAATGAAAGCGTTAAAAAGAAATAACTTTTGTGCTCAATCGAGATAAATAAATTCAAAGGCGAAAATAGATTTTGCAGATTATAACCTCTATATCTTGCAATATATATTGAAATAGATAGCTAAATCTGCCTTCTATCTTTCATTTTTTCATTATTTTAAATTTCTTCAAAATGATCGATAGCAAGTAAATTTTTCATTCCATTGAAACAAGGTATCAGTTATTTTTTTTTATCCTGTATCCTTGTTAAAATATTAAGAAGAAATAAAATATGGATATTTAAGACAAGTATTAAACATATGCCATTATCAGGGAGCTTTTCTTGAAAAGAAAAATCCTTTAATTTAAGAAACAAACGCGTGATTTCACATAATTTAGCAGGCATTCTATAGCAGAATAAATAGCAGAATTTCGGAATAAAACTATTTCTTTCTAATCAGTTAGAAAAATTATTCGTTTTCCAGTAGAGATTCTTCCATTGAAGACAAAAGAAATTATCAGATGTTGGAATTGTGGGAGTGACAGAAGAAGATATCAAGTCCGATACCCGAAGGTGATTTTCAAGGGTATTGAAAGGAAGAGAAACACAGCTACGAAGTTTGCAATCCGGAAGTTAGATAAAACGATGATCGTGCTGTCCGCAATTCCTTTTTAAATTATATCATTATTTTTAGGACATGTTCAAGTTTATGCATGTTGTTGTCTTTAATAATTATCTTAATTTCTGTCCAGGAGTCCTTTTGAAAATGAAATAAATCTGAAGAATGGACGTTATATTTAGCTCGGAATATAAAATACTAGCCGCCTTTGGCGACCAGCTGTTTCACCATGAGTAATGCGTTCTAAAATTTTCAATTAAGTCACATATTCATTAGCCTTGAAGTAATTCCTGGCATTGATTGGCCTGAAATTAAAAATATTTTTTCCGTGATGCTGACAAAATATTAAATAAGTTTTTTTTTTAATATTAAATATGTTTTTTTTTTAGCGAAAAAGGAAAAAAAAATATTGAATAAAGATTTAGATGTTGCAAACGATTATAGATACCTTGGTTTTGCATTTATTTTTTTAGAAAACATCACATTTTATAATGGAAAAAATTATTGAATTAATGATACAGATATTGCAAACGATTATAGAAATATGCCATTAAGTCGAGATTTCAATGCATATCCTGTCTAAATTCAAGCAGGTTTACCATAAATAAAGAAGATTTGTTGAATTAATGATTTAGATATTGCAAACGATTATAGAGACCTTTGCGTTGCATTTATTGTTTTAGAAAATATCACATTTTATGTTTCTTTTATTTTATCCAGTCACGTGTAAAAAGTATCATTTCTTTAGACTTGATTTACGATTATAGTTTTTTATTATTATTATTTGAACTTCCGGCATTGTTTTCTTTTATTTTATCCAGTCACGTTCTCAAAAAAACATGGTCAAAGTATTTCTTTAAAAATTCGTTAAAAATAGAAGCTTTAAGTTATATATTAAACCATTGATGCCATTAGAAAGCTAATTTTTTAATCTTTAAATTGATGTAAAAATCATGTTAGTGCAATAATATTTTCGGAAGTTATAGCGGAAAAACGTCGAAATTTCGCTTAAATTTTAATTAATTCAAATTCTAATTAAAAATTCGAAAAAAGGGCTCTGAAGTGCACATTCCCGACCTCCAAGGTATACATGTACCAAATTTGGTAGCTGTAGGTCCAACGGTCTGGCCTGTGGAGCGCCAACACACACACACACACACATTGAGCTTTATTATAAGTATAGATTGAGATATGAAACGTGCTTCAATATTTTTTGCTAACATTCGGCGTTTTGAAGAATTAAAATTAAGAACTTCTAATATGCTTATCACCTCACATAGTCTATCTTCATTTTTGTAGTT
>JAPMOQ010042056.1:0-22543 GCA_026543055.1 Argiope trifasciata
TGAGTCTTGTGGCAAAATTTGTAAAATATCTCTGCGTTATACAAAACCGAGTTTTAAATTAAATAAATATGAAAATATAATTACTAATGATTAAAGATATTTATGTTTATTTATCGAGGGTAAAAAAATTGAATTTTAAAAAAAAAATCTATCGTTTATCATTATTTTGAACAATTTTATTTCTGTAGCATGGCGCAACCAGAAAATTTTACATAAATGTTAGAATTTTATAGTTATCAAAAATATTGTTATTGTTTGGAGTTATAAACGACAGTTAAAAAAAGTATAAAAAGATAAAATAATAATTCAAATATGGTTTATTTATTTATTTTTGTAATATTTGATTGGTCTAGTTCTTTTTTTGACAAAATCTATATATTTTAAAAATACCTGTGATAAAAAAAATAAGTATTTGGAAATTTTTTCTTTGGATTGTTTTTGTTTTGTTTTCTTTTCTTCCACAGTTTCGTAATTTTACTTTCATTGTGAAATAATCAAATTTCATCAAACTTTTATTCGACTTTTTCCTTCATTTCGAAAGATATCCTCATCAACAGTGGAAAATTCAAACATAATATGCAGCGATTGTGTTATGTTTGACGAAGTGAAAGATTAAAACTACATTATTAACTGCAACTCTCTGCTGTCAACACACAAGCTGCTTAAACATGGGGATACTTTATTTATTCTTACAGATCAACGAATTTAGAAGACTCTAATACATGTGCCTTTATTTTTACAGCGTATTAAAAAAAATATAAAAAATCCATTGGTGAATATGAACAGAAAAAAACAGCTGCAATTTAAAGGTATACAGGAAACGGTTCAAATTTTGATTAATATACTTTTACTCAAACAGAAATCACTAGTCCAATGCAATTTCTACTTTGGTGTTTGTAATTCAAGAAGAATTTATAGAAGTTCACAGAAAAGCAATCTGTTTAAAAATTTGTATCAATTTTTTCTGTTTTTGACTAAAATCTAATCTCTCAGCGTTTGCCTTGAATTTGATTTATTTTGTTCACCTCCTACTGCTGAAACAGCTTACTGAATATTTCCTAGATTGCATCTGTATTCAGGTTTCGAGGAATTCGCATTGCTTTTGAGCCATCAATTAAACATACCAGCAAGGAAGCTTTTGAGAAACATACAAGGGTGAACCTGCAGCTCACTAACCTCACCATCTGCATAGTCCTTCCATATAATTGAATAATGCTGCTGTGACGGATCAACTTACGACCGACCCTGATGGAAAGACTCAACCACCATTCTATTCCAATTATTATTTTAATTTGGACCAAGCTGCTTTCTTTAAAGTTGTTTATGAATGAATATACGAATATCAAGATGACTGGGGCCCAGGCCTAAGTGCAGCGCTTTTTGCCCGTGATCTGGGCATTGCGGGTTCGAGTCCTGCATCGGGGATAGTTGCTCTTTACCTAGTGCACTATCTGTGAAGTGTGGGAAAATTGCCCCCCCCCTTCCACTCACACAATCGCTTGTTATGTAAGCGATTGTGTGAGTGTTATCTTCATATGAGCCATAAATCAGGCTTCTGCCCTTGATTGCTTAGGGCTCTTTACCCTCAGAAGCTACTGCACAAACTCGGCCTGTCAATAATAAGTGCATAAGTGACAATAAACTATTAAAAATAATAGGAATTTTATGTAATAAATATTTTTTTTTACTTCTTATAACGAAATTCTCTCATTTATAAGTACATGTATTGGGTTCCTCCATTAAAAAAAAACACGAGTTTTGATCCTAAAGTGCGAAATAAAATTGGTTTACGCAATTCCAAATGATCAAATAGACAGAATGGAAAACTTTTTCGAACCCTCACAATATTCTGAGACCCCGAATAATTTTTGAACGCATTAATTTCATGATTAGATTTAGATTACAAGATTCAATTATTCAAATAGCTTCATAATTAATCATAAAGCTACGGATTTTTCTAATTTTCTTAATTAATTATCTTTAACAGATTTTATATTATAATCTCCATAATATATACTGCTTTATAGTTAAAAATATTTTATTCTGTAATAAAATGACCCTTCAATTTTGAACTGTATTTGCATGATAAATTCTGAACTCAGTTTTCGCAGTTAATTCCTACAAATAAATTTTCTATCGGTTTGTTAGAATTTTCCACATGAAATTATTTACAAAATAATTAAATCCATTAAAAATATCTGTAGTAGGACCATAAGAGATTGCAAACAACAGGGATATGAAACCTGTATCGTCTAAAAAATTTTATAGGAATTCATTTGGTCCAGGAGGTGTTTTTTCGAAAGCCCGGATTATACTATCATCTCATCTTTATTCATCTTCCATTTCTTCTCTCAAATTTCCTATATAACATACCGCTGTTTTCTTTCTTCTGCAGCTTTAGTGTAGGCTTTTATTGCCTCTTTTGTTCTTACTAAGGGTTTTCAGATTTTCTTTCCCAATTGTTTTCATTGACTTTTTTTTTGTCGTGTCCGTGTTTTTCAAGGAAAGGGGCTGCAGTAGCTTCTGAGGGTAAAGACCCCTGAGCACCCAGAGGGCAGAAGTCTGACTTGTAGCTCACACACACGACCCTTTTTAGGGGGCGGTCGAACTCATTCATCCATCCACAATTCAGAATTTAGATCCAAATCAGAGACTGACTCATCCCTGATTCAGTACCCCCAAAGGTGTTATGGGAACTCGGAGGACTTTGCAGTCTCGACATATTTAACGTGCCCCAACTGCCATGAGCCAACACGGTGGTATTTGGCCAAGACGAGGACAGAACCCGCGACCTTTAGGTTTCGAGACTGACGCTCTACCAACCAGGCTACCGCGGCCGTCATTGACTATATGCTATACTTATTTAAATATGTATGTGATATACTTTTATTAACCACTATTACCTTTTTTGTCTCTTATGACATTAAAACCGAAGATTCATATTTCTCCTCGTATGTATATCATCATTTTTCTAGAGTGTCATATGGGATAGATAAACATGCTGTGAACTGTATAAAAATATATTATTTCCAAATAATTGTTTGATAATGAAAAATAATGTTCTTTTGATATTCACAGATTATATGGAAGGAGATTTCATTGAATCCTGACCTTCCATTACAAAAAATCCATATCCATTCTTTCATTATTAGTAGAAATAATTATTATTATGTAGCTATCAATTATTATCGAAAACTAAAAGCTATATTTAAAGCATCATCTGATCAATTATTTAGGAAAATTTCCTTCTAAAAATCAATAGTTTAGTTGTAATTAGTGAAATTTTAAATGCTCTAAATCATAAAATTCTATTAACAATTTATTTTTACTCTGCTAAAAAAGCGTTTGAGATTTCATCGCTGGAATTTTTAAAAATTAAATTTGGATGTATTTGAAACAAGAATATGTTATTGATAATGAAATAATTCAGAATTTAATGAAGCAACAAAGTTACTCATTTTGATTATTCTGTTTTGCTTAGTTTTTCATGCCTCATTGCGGTTATAAATTTAATTAATTTTCATTTGATTATCAACTTTCATCCTAGAATGTAACAAAGATTTTTTTCTCTTTAAATAGACGTTGAAGAGTAGCATGGTTTGCTTTTGAAATAGACAAAAATAACGTTAATGTTTCTTATGATAATTAATTAAATCATAAAATTCTATCAGCTATATATTTTGTAAAAACTGGTGCAATTCTTTTAATTAATTGCTGAATTTTTTATAGGGAATTTTGATGCATCTAAAAATATAATACGGAATTTCAAATGGTATAATTTAAATTATAACTACTAAAATTTTGATTGAGTTAGTCAATTCAAATACTTATCTTTTGTCCAGTATTTCAATATGGTTATACATTTTTAGGAAATTCTTATTTGATTATTAACTTTCATCCTAGAATGTTATAAAGATCCCCCCTCCTCTTAATTCACCTGATTTATTTATTTCTCTACTTATAAATGAACTGACATTAGGAAAATTGTCTGTTCTTGAGACAGTGATGATTTAAAAAACTCGCAATAAAAATTATTTTCATTATAAAATTGCCATCATAAGAATAATGTTGATAATTCCTGATGATCCAGAGTCAAATTATTTATAGAAACATTGCACATCATGTTTTTACACTCACATGGAATTGATCTTTGCCCCAAATTATTCCGAAAATAACTAATGGATAAGTCAGAATTAAAAATATTTAAAAACTATTTTTTAAGTGGAAACAACTATATATTTTTAATCTTGTTAAAATGTCTAATTTCGGTACTAAAATTCTTTTGTGAATACATCTAAAATTCAATTTGCAATTGATAATGGAATAATTGAAACCTTAATTACAGAAACTCATTTTTACAGATACTCTTATATTTAATTTTTGATTCAATACCTCACTATAATTATACCTTTTTTCAGAAAATGCCGATTTGAATGTCGGTTTTCATCCTAGAATTTTAAGGATTTTTTTTTCTTTAAATAGAAGTTGATTAGTCGCGAGATTTTTTTCCCATTAAATATTTTTAAAAATGGCACAGATAAAATCTGAAATGATGAAATTTACACTATAAAAGTGGCACCACACAATAAGAAAAACGTTACAAATTCAGCAGATATTTACATGATCTAGGGTCTCAATTTTTTAATGAAACAGTGAACATAATGCTAACTGTTAAAACGGAGCAGATCAGTTACATCAAATTATTCTTAAAAAAATTATTCGATTAGATGAAATTAGATTTTAAAAAAGTAATTGAAAGTTATTTCATTAATAAAGTGGTCTACTATTTTAACTCAACTCCAAAATTAGATATTAAATATGAAAATGTCTTTCATCAAAATTGCCCTCCACTTATTTTCCATGCGATAAATTATGTTTATATATTTAAAAATCATTCGACGTAATTTTTAGGGCATGTAGACTCGGGATAGCAGCTGTGGACTTGGCTAATAGTTGAAAACAAATCGATTGCTTTCACCGTTTAGGTAAGGAATGGTTTAGGAAGTGGCATTGCATATTCAGTTTTTCAGGGTATTTTTCGGTGGATTGGAGGGTCTTTTCTGTGGTACTCGAGAAAGATATACGATTCATAGTATAACTCTTGTAGAAAAGTCAGCTGTAATTCTAAGGTGATAGTTGTTTATTTTATTTTTTTCCCTCTTGCAGTAGTCTTTTAGTTTCTTGTTTTTGATAGTATTAATTTTGAATGGAATTTTTAATGTTCACAAAAACATTGTTTAAAAAAAATGCTTAAAGATTTAATATCCTAAAGGAGATCGCCAAGCTTTTACATATTACAAGATATATTTCAGATATTTGTTTAACCATATTATTAATTTAAACTGCATTGCTTTCTGCAATTCTTCAATCCACTTGCAAGTGCTTTTTATTCTTTCAAAATGGAATATTGTATTTAATAAGTATAGTTTTTAGAACTAGTTTTGGAATTTTTAGTTTTAAACTTATAGAACATAGTTTTGAAACTTAAATGGGACAAACTTGATTTTATGCTAGACAAAATTTTGGATTCTCAAAAATGAAAAAAGAAATAATGTGTTTGACTTCCTCAAAAAAGCTTCATTAATTAAAATATAAATATAAGGAAAAAATATACCAATCTAGCAAAATGTGATGATCAAAGAAAATTCTCGGGAATATCAATAAAATAATTAAACATTCATACTTCATAAAAATATTTTGTCTAATAAATATCATCATATTTAATTAAAATAAATTTTATCTCAATTAACCTGGTCAACTAACGAATTTATACTGTTGTAGAAAAATATACTGTACAAAATAAATACACAATGTAATATTAAACTTATTTTTAATAGCAATACAGTATAATCATACAAATACATAAAAAATAGCAATTCAATATCGTCGATTAAAATTGCTCAAATACAGACGATTAAGAGAATTACATCTACTAATTTATAAAGTTTTGTATTTTTAAAGCATATAAAAATAAACATTCAATTAATCACTATTGCAAATATATAATACAGGCATTTTTTATTATATTGAGCTGCTGAAAAATGCTAAAAAAAGCAAGTGAAATACACTCCACACACAAGCGATACTACACATATCGATTAGAACACTACACACACAAGCAATATTGAAAATATTAACCTTTGATGTATTGTAATGCATTAAACGTTTTAATAGGGTAGAAAAATACATTTTAAAAGTAAGGAACACAATTATCCTGTTCATAATTGTACAAAATATATATAAAAAATTTTCACATTTTATTGCATTATACAAAGATATAAAAAATGAAAGACCAACGGTATCTATTACAATTACAAATATATAAATACACACATTTTAATATTACATCATTAATGCTACAATGGATCGAATGTATTGAAATCATACGATGCCATTGCATTAAAACAGGGTACGAAGATTTCTAAACAGGAAACGATGATTTTTCATCATGACACCTGAAATGGATGATCATATAATCATTAAACATCAATTCAGCTCGTATAAACGATTAAAATAAGTAAAATGTATTAAAGTTGGCAGCTTAGCCAGTTAACTCTTTCGACCTCTTCGGAAAATGCGTATCTAAATAGCGTTACATAAACGTGGCAATGACGAGAATACTCGTCAAACAGAGAAAGTGTGACATGAAATTATGTGGTAATGAAATGACTTATTTTTTATTTCAATAATCACATTTATTTATTTACTTAAATTAATATACATTTTTTCTGCCAGTGAAAGGAAAGAAATGCAAAATTAAATTTATTATTTTAGTTTGCTGTTATTGAGTGGAAAGGTATTGTGAAAAGAGTAATGATCTTATTCTTCATCCATCGATTTCAATTTTGCTTCAAAACATTTTAAATATCTTGAAATTTATGAATGTTTGGTTTTTGCTAAAGTTGCAATTCAAACTGCAAACTGTCAACACTTGACGAATAAATTCGTCATAACGCAAAATGTTGTACTTTTTCCATGATAAGTGTGCTCGTCAAAAACAGTCAACAGGTTAAAAGTTCGAGAAGAAATTCAAACGATATAAATATATATTTAATGAGACAATATATTGGATAGGACCTTAACGGTAAAAGCAAAACCAGAAATAGCAGTACCGGCTTCCAGTCAGCTCTAGTCCCAAAAGATCACCTAATACTTTAATAGAAGTTCCGCCCATATAAATATATTATAGTATAACCAAACCTCTCTTAACGAGTGGTTTTTAGTTTAATTATATTAAACTGCCATCTTAAAATGCTAGGGGTTTTTGGGACGAGCCTCTTGATTTTGAGTCAAGGTCAAATGACGTGGACAACACTTGGGCTGCCCTCTTTTCATTCAAAATTTCCATGGCACACCAATGGAAGGTAGGTAGGTAGTTGAGGTTTAATGGCACAAAAGCCAAACTTGGTCATACTGCGCCAATCAAAAGGTAAAAAATAAAAGATATTTTTTTTTTAAAAAAAAATTCATTTGTAAATGAATAGCACAAATGCCAGAAGACAAAAACTATGAAATGGATGTGCAAAAGTTTTTAGTATCTTGAAATTTAAATCTATGAGCCTTATTATTTTTATATAGTGACGTAAAAAACAAGAACTTAATTAACAATGCTTAACGCCTACAAGGTTAAAAAGAAACTAAATATACGTAAAAAACCCAATAGCTCTCAAGAATTTAAAAACATTTGGGTGGTTTTTCTCACCCACCAAGTCTTGTAGTGTTGAAGACGTGGTAAAACAACGAGAACGATAAGTATTAAAAACAGGACAGTCAATTAAAATATGATGAACAGTAAATTGAACTTGGCAGCTGTTGCACATAGGGGCGGTTTCGCCAAAAATTAGGTGTTTGTGAGTGAAACGCGTATGTCCTATACGGAGACGAGTCAATTTAACATCCATCTCACGTATAGGATGAACAGGCCAAGGAAAAATATCAGTTTTAATGGAATGTAGTTTATTTTGGATCTGTAAATCCCATGACTTTTGCCAGTCAGAATATATGTAATGATTAATGGACCTTTTAATGTCACAATAGGGAATACCTATGTTTAAGAAGGTTGTTGCAGATTTTGCGGCCAAGTCCGCTGTCTCATTTCCCAAGATGCCAGCATGACTCGGCACCCAACAGAAAATAATCTGGAAGTCATTTTTTAAATTTTGCAAGGTGAATAAAATTTTTAGCGCAATAGGATGCATCTGATTTTGGTAATTTGAAAGTGTCTCCAAAGCACTCCTGATATCGGTATGGATGATAAATTTACGCTGACCTGAGTTTGATATATTCTGGAGAGCACAGAAAATTGCCACTAATTCAGCAGTAAAAACAGAGCAGGAACTGTGAAGGCGATGACTCAGTGTACCAGGTGTAAAAACGACTCCACAACCAACATAACCATCTGATTTCGAGCCATCCGTAAAAATTGGGATGAAAGAAGAATACAGATATCGATGATATAAAAAGAGTTGTTGGAAAACCACTGGTGCAGTTGAGGATTTATCGAATCCCAAGAAATGATTCAAGAAAGAAAACTGGAATATCCCAAGGTCGAAAACTAAAAGTGGCAACAGCTTTAATACGAACAATATTAAGGTCTGAATCATGAAAGAGCAATCTCGCTCTCACAAAATGGCAGGATATGAGATGGGCGAGCATTATAAAGTCGACGAAGGCCAACCGGCAGGGAAATTTCGTTTAGTGGGTGATTTAGAACAGATTTTGTTCGGAAATAAAATAAAGTAGACAGTTTCTTTCGTCTTAAGGAAAGCGGTAGTTGGTGACATATAACATAAAGACTTTCAACTGGAGACGTACGGAAAGCACCAGAGCAAATGCGCAGTGCACAATGATGGACGGTATCCAGCCGTCGCAAAACAGACGGACGTGCGGAGCCATACACCATACACCCATAATCTATCCGGGAGATAAGGATTGCCTGATAAATACGGAGAAGGGAGGTTCGATCAGCACCCCATGATGTTCTGGAAAGCACCTTTAATATATTTAACGTTTTCTCGCACCTCTTCCGCAGATTCAAAATACGCGGAAGAAAGGTAAGTTTTCTATCGAATATCACTCCCAAAAACCACACTTCACTCACCACAGGAATAAGTACATTTTGAATATAGATATTTGGATCCGGATGAATTATTCGTTTTCGGCAGAAGTGAATACACCTACTCTTTTCGGGAGAGATTGCATGCCCATTACTGTTGCACCAAGCTACTACTTTATTAACTGAATTCTGCAATTGACGCTCAATGAGATTTATGCTGCTGCCTTGGCACGAGATCTGCAAGTCATCAACGTAAAGAGTTCCATGAACAGATGATGGTAAAACAGATAAAACCTGACTCAAATGAACTATAAAAAGTGTAACACTGAGGACGCTTCCTTGTGGAACTCCCTCAGCTTGAATAAAAGAATCAGAATAAAAATTACCAACTCTGACACGAAATATTCGATGAGATAAAAAGTTCTGTAAAAAGATTGGCAAGTTTCCCCTAAAATCAAATTTAAACAACGTAGAAAGTATGCCATATCGCCATGCGCGGTCGTACGCCTTCTCAATATCGAAGAATATTGAGACAAGGTGATTCCTCCCAACAAATGTGTTACGTATCTGGGTTTCCAGCAATACGAGGTTATCAAAGGTCGATCTACCTCTGCGGTAACCACTCTGCAACGGGGAGATGTATCCTTGTCTCTCTAATTCGTACATAAGGCGGGCATTTACCATACGCTCGAAGATTTTGCAAAGACAATTCGTTAGTGCTATCGGTCTGTAACTCAGAGGGTTAGATGGATCTTTGCCAGTTTTTAGGATAGGAATTACAGTAGCTTCGTGCCACTGAGCGGGGTATGTATGCTCAGTCCAAACTCTGTTGAATAGCAACAACAGATTGGAAAGCGAAACTGAATTTAAATGGCGAAGCATGTTATAAGTAATTCCATCTGGTCCGGGACTGGTATCGTGGGTATTTGATAATGCTGTTTCCAATTCATACATACTAAACTTACAGTTGTAAGGAGAGGTATCTCGGTCATTAAAGCGCAAAGGCAACCGTTCCGCACGATTCTTAATCGCCAGAAAAGTAGGGCTGTAAGAATCGGTAGAAGAAACTTGCGCAAATGCTTGACCGAGAATATTTGCTATGTCTAATGGAGTGAAATACTTCATATTTCCTGTATGTAAAATAGGAATAGTTAACTCATATATACCATTAGCAGCCTTTACCTTCTTCCACAAGGTTTTACTAGAAGTAT
This sequence comes from Argiope trifasciata, assembly GCA_026543055.1. NCBI lineage: Eukaryota > Metazoa > Arthropoda > Arachnida > Araneae > Araneidae > Argiope > Argiope trifasciata. Next base: position 10,267 of record JAPMOQ010042056.1, read on the forward strand.
TTGATGTGATGGAAGAAACAAAACTAATCCACGATTCCCTCTGACATCGACGACGAGTACAACGTGCAATGGCTTTGGCTCTTTTAAAAGCTACTAGGTTCTCTGTCGTGGGATACCTGCGAAATCTATTCCAAAGTCGTTTTTGGTTCTTATAACTGTCACGGCAGGCTTCGTTCCACCAAGGTTTACAAAATTTTCGGGGACGTGGGGAGGATTTTGGGATACAGATGTTTGCAGCATTTAAAATGCTTTCAACGGTGAGACGTATTGCTTCCGTAATGTTTGCCGTACTAACCATAGATTCAGTGATCACTGCCAGCTGTCTAAAAGCAGTCCAATCTGCCCGCTGGAATAGAAAATGTGGCGGGCGAGAAGTCGCACCGCTACTATCAGCATGGGAGACGTTAATAGGAAAATGGTCACTATTATATAGATTGTTGCTAACCGTAAAGGTTAGCAATGGCAGAAGTTCAGGAGAACATATGGCCAAGTCTAGACTATGGAAAGTACGTGTGGGCTCATGGAAATATGTCTTTTCATCACTGTTGAGCAAGCAGAGACAGTTATTAGAGATAAATTGTTCAATCTGCTGCCCACGAGAATTTGTACTGTTTGAACCCCATAAAGTACTATGGCCGTTGAGATAGCCAAGTAAGATAAATGGCGAAGGAAGTTGGTCTACTAAATTGTCCAGGTCTCGTTGACAAATATCACTTGGCGGTAGATAAATACAGAAGATTGTGACCAGTGCTTGTGTATGAAGTTGCACAGCCACAGCCTGAAGAGATGTATGCAAATTGAGAGGTGTGCTCGGATACAAATTGGATGTGAAGATACAGACACCACCAGAACCATGAGAATTGGTGCCTGCATCTCTCCGGATACAATTATATCCGCGTAATTTAATTGGAATGTCGGGTGCCAAGAAAGATTCTTGAACACCAAAACAGATGGGATGAAATTTGTTTAAAATGGATTTAATTTCATGAAGTTTGGAACGAATGCCGCGACAATTCCATGAGAGGAAGGTACTCATTAAGAGACTGGTTTAGAGGAGTAAAAAGAGGAGGTAATTGTTGGAGTTGCCAAATTTTCGCAACTCATTTCAAGCTTAGATTCATCCTCAAACAGATGTAATTTTATATCTGGGTTATTAAGCTTTCCACCAAACAAGGACGTCAGGTCCTTGTGGACTTTACCTTGTGTAGCTAGTACCAAAGCTACCGAAGTTTTTGATGCCGATTTTTTAAATTTTATTGGCAAGTCATTTTTCTTAAGCCCGCGTTTTGCAAGCTTTAGTTTCATTGATTTGCTAGGTTTGATTTTATGTTTATTCGTTTCAGGTTTGCAGGTTTCAGGGATACTGACAGTTGATTTCTCAGGGCGAGAGTCGGATGCTTTCTCAGGTATATTAATTTGAGGTTTACTTTTGGTACAGTTTTGACATGAGCAATTTGCACAGAATGTTTTTTGCACGGCGGAGGCATAGCTTAAGCCCGGTGTTGGAGTTTCAGCTATGACCTTTCGTCTAGCTTCAGGATAAGAGATGCCTTTTATTTTAAATGTTATTTGCTTCTCGAGAGTCCATCGTTTGCATGCTCGTGAAAAGGATGAGTGCGAGTCATCACAGTTCACGCACTTTTCTTGCGCGGTACACTGTTCGCTATCATGGCTTTTTTCGGCTCAGTGGGCGCATGTGACAGTCCCGCGGCAATTAGCCTTTGAGTGGCCGAAACGCTGACACTGGAAGCATCTCAGGGGATTTGGAATATATGGTCTCACTGGTAGTTTCATATACCCAGCATAGATATATTCTTGTAATTTAGGAGAATGAAAAGTGCTTAGTATCAAGTGGAGATGCTTAGTGGAGATGCTTAGTATCAAGAAGTTGTCCATCCCGCCGAATGGTTATACGGCGTACATGTGTCACTCCCTGACCCTGTAATTCCTTTAATACTTCCTCGAGGGGTACGTTAAATAATTCGCCGCAAGTGATTACACCCTTTGAATAATTCAATGCTACGTGTGGTTGGACAGAGACAGGTATTGTTGCCAGTGCTTTCAATTTTAAAATTTGATGCGATTGCTTCTTAGTACTAATCTCTCCCAGCAAATCCCCTGAACGCATTTTGAGAATTGAGGAGACCTCGCCAACTGTTCCCGGAATTGCCTTTTGAACAAGGAAAGGCGATACTGAGTTGAAAGATTCGTTTTTGTCTGATAATCGCTTAATTACAAAAAAGTGTCAAATATATGAGAATTTGGAGTAAGTTTCATAGTATTTTGTTGCCCACTGAAGGGAGCACGGTTTTTAAGCCCCATGCGATATGAATAGTAGTTCAGGCCCGACGGCACCGCCCACCACGGAGCCCAACAAGGGAAGGCAGCCACCGGCTCTGGCCATTCCCAGCCTCGGCACTTACCTCAGTGCTAGCCAGAACCTATACGCTGGGAGTTACCCCCGGGGACAGTGACCACCCTTAACGCCAAGCCCAAGGAGTAACCCCTTCGCTTGATCCCTAGCAGACTAGACACTCAGATGACTAGCTACCGGCCGATTGATACACCGTGGACCACAGTGCACCACCCGTCTAATGGGTCGCCACGCACGGCAAACACGTGGGGGTATTTGCTGTCCATGAGAAGCAAGAAGCAAACAGGTTGGCGACAGCTTCTCATGGAGAGCTCCCTCGCCTACCCTCGAGGGAAAGAAAAACGACAGCCAAAAGCAGAAGGTGGAGGGGAGATTAAACTGAAAGGAGATAAAAGATCCCTGGGTATCTCGGGATTGGGACACCCGTACTCACCTAAAGAAGGTGAGCCCCTGAGGGGGGCACACCAATGGAAGAACCCGTGTCCACGAAGTTTTTAACGAACAACAAATCCGTTTACACTATTGTTCTTCTGTGGAAGCGGGTCTTGAACTTTAAAAACTCTGGTTCCTAAGATGGGGCCTAATCCATTGGCCTTCATGGCCCTCACAGAAAGAGTGGTTCACATTACGAGCGAGGCCCGTTTCACTCAAGGAACAAGAAATTAATTCGGTTACTTGAAAGAGATCTTTACAGCCGTCTTTAACAAAATATTAATCATAAGAATAAAATAGTTTAACATTTCCATTAATTTTTTAATTCTTGATATTTAAATCATTTAATGAAAATATAATATCTCTAAATGCTGTTATTAAACATTCAAGTGGTTACTGACATAAATTGCTAACTTTAGAGTCTACAATTTGTTCTGGAATGGACAATTTTATTTTCATCATGTATATCACGTGATGCAATTCAAACAGCAGATAATGTTCCTTATGTTTATTTCAGAAGGCATGGTTTTACCCACTTTTGGGAGAAAGTTATTTCGCTTATAATTACAATGAATTATAGATTCTGAGTATTACTAATTACCTGTTAATAATTCTGCAGACATTTCGTCCAGTACATATGCACTATTTTTGCAGCAGAATACTCGTCCATTCGAAATTGCAAGTCGTCTTGAAAGAAATTCAATTTTTCAAACTTCAGTAGAAATTAGAGCTAGATCAAATGTAATAATAATAATAAGCTTTTAATGATAATAAAAAGCATTTTAAGTTTTATATTATGTTTACCATTTCTAATATGAAATGAATATACAAAATTTACTGCTTAAGATATTTTATTACATAAGAACCCGTTTGTTTTACTACCTTCCACCATCTCACAGGAAACCTCATTATGCCTTATTTCGAAAATTGTGTTTCGGACAAGAAGTTATCCTCCAGGTGATCTTTTATTTCACTGATGGATGTAAAATTTTTATGGCAAAGAAATTTTAAGGACAGAAGGAAGTAATAATCTGATGGAGCGAGATCTGGAGAGTATGCAGGATGCGTTAAAACATTCCAATCAAAATTTAAGAGCTTAATGTAAGTCTCGTGTTGTCATGATGAAAATAAACACCTTGTCGGTTCTGGCCTAGTTAATTCTGGCCTTTTTCCCCCCTCACTATAACAGCTTTTAATTTATCCAGTTGATGACAGTATTTCGTAGAAAATACTTCTTTCCAATCCCTCCAAATGTACAAAAATTTTTTGGTGTAGTCGCGGCTTTGCGATAATTGAAGGGTTATTGCGTTTTATATGCCCATTTCATATAAAATTAAAGTCTTTTTAAAAACGGATACTTTTTAGCCATAAAAAAGAAAATTTTGGGACTCCCTAATATAATCGCAGAAATTAAACACAAAATTATTATGCATCTTCATGCATTGTGGTTTGTTTTTTGTTCCTTTAATGCATTGCGATAAGATTTTAAACCGTTTAATGAAGAATGTTAGATATATGAAGCTTCGGATACTTTGAAATATGCAGTTTTGAAAAAAATATCACCAATATTGAATTAGATAAATTAAAACATTTGAAAAGTTTTAATTTTGTGACTTAAACTATCGCAACACTTTTTTTCTACATTCTTTTTTTTGTTTTATTTTTTAAATTTAGTTTTAGATAAGATATAATTTGAAGATGTGTTGCAGAAATTACAAACTGCTAAAACTATTTAAATTTTTTAAAAAAATCATTAAAAGTTGGATTTGGCTATTAGTTTGCTCGCCTAGGTTACCGATTTTGCAGGTCGTTAAATAATTAATAAGAAATGCCCCCCCCCCCTTTTTTTAAATTCGTTTAATTATTGGAGAGAACTGAAAATAAATTTATTTACGGTAGATTAAAACGTGTTCATAATAAAAAATAAAAGCAGAAGTTAGTATCCTATTACAGAGTTCAGTAAAAGCATGATAAAATGAGTTTTTATTCTAACATAATGTTACAAAGCCTTTTTGTAAATGAATGAATTTAAAAAAAATGTTATCAAATTAAGGGAATGAATTTTAGGAAACGGAATTTATTTCACCTGAAAGGTAATTCTTCAACCTTGAAGTAATAAAAAAATGTATATCGAGAGGATCGTTTTTAAAGAAGTGAATATCAATTTTTCTTGGCAAATCACAATGATCGTCTTCAGACTCATTTTTATCCTTACGCTCACTAAAACTTTTTGCTTGAAATCCATTTCTTGATTTTTAAAAATTTATTCCTTATTACAATTATATATTATATCCTCCGATTTCCAAACCCTTTTCAGAAAATTTCCAATATATTTTGCAATTTTATTTGAAAAACGTTAAATTAAATACGGCTGTAAAAAAAAATTCAAAAAAGAAATTAGAAAATTGTAAGCTTGCATTTAATTGCTGCTATTCTGCTCATAAATAAAGTAGTTTTTGTGCCACGGGATTTATACATAAAGACGAAGTATTTAAAAAAAAAACAACTGAGAAATCAATGACTTTTTGCTGAGGAACACAGAAAAATTACTTTTTGTATATTACTATGTTTCAAAAATAAAGGCACCAATATTTTAAATTTCAAATTATCTTTCATTAAACAAAAACATAATTTTGATGTTGAAATCCCTTTTTCAATTTCATCCATTAGTTCACATTCTCCTTGTATATAGTTATTCAGGTATCTTGATCAAATTTTCAATCGTTAATAAAATACGTTTTATTCCACCACTCGAGTTCAAACTCATTTTTTAAAACTGGTGGATGACGTCCAATGTTAATACAGTTTTTCTTCAAATATTAATTCATTCATGAAATTTAATTAATTTTTAATAGTTTAACTAAAACTTTAGCAGTTTGTAATGAAAATTGAATTGGCAGGTAGTAGCTCAGTCTGTAAAATGAGAAGATTTGAGTATTTTTCACGTGAAGGTAAAGAATACGAATTCATGATTTGATAATTTATTAAAACCAACTAAAATTAAAATTTACCAAGTAGACATTGAATTGAATTTTTTATATTGTTTCAATGAACATCTACTACTCAAGAAGCAATTCAGTATATAATATTTGTAGCTCTCAATTGAATGATCGAAACTGATCGATTGGAATCAACTTATCGTAAGTGTGTTCGATCTTTTGAAAATAACCTTGATAATATTTTAAAACAGTATTAAAAGTCATCACTGTAGATGACGTGTTCCTCTCTAACCTTTCATATTCTGCAGCAGATGTAGACGGGCCCTGGCTGCCAGGAGATGTGCTGACTGTTGGAACTTCTTTTTGTATATAGCCGACCTCCCGGCCACCACTGAACGTAGCAGTATCAACAGTGACCGAGAAAAATGTATTATGTAAAATGAAATTCCTTTAAAGCTCAGTTTGAGAGCATTGCTATATACATAAGTAAATCTTCCACCAAAGGAATATCAACATTAAATTTTAATAGCATTGAAATTTAAAGCCTGTAATACATAGGAATTCATAAGACATAAGCTTAATGTATCAAACAAATTGAAATACACTGATGGGAAAAAAAAATCCCAACACCAAGGAAAAATTATACAGTAATGAAATTTTAGGAATACTTTTGTCTAGGTAACATATTTAATTTATTAAAGTTTCAAGATCACAGGTAGAGCCATTGGCGAGAAGAGCCATTTCAAATGTGAAATGTTGGTACATTAGTAACCGGTGTAACCGCCAGAATTTTGAATGCAAGCATGCAAACGTGCATGCATTGTGTCGTACAGGTGTCGGATATCAGTTTGTGGATGGAGTTCCATGCCTGTTGCACTTGGGAGGTCAATGCAGGGACGATTAATGCTGGTTGTGGATGACGCTGGAGCTGTCCAATAATGTCCCATACGTGCTCGATTGGAGAAAGACCTGGTGATCTACTAGGCCAAGGCAATATGTCGACACTCTGTAAAGCATGTTGGGTTACAACAGCGGTATGAGGGCGAGTGTTATTCTGTTGGAAAGCACCCCCTTGAATGCTGTTCATGAATGGCAGCACAACAGGTTGTATCACTAGACTGACGTACAAGTTTGCAGTCAGGGTGTGTGGGATAACCACGAGAGTGCTTCTGCTGTCATACGAAATTGCTCCCCAAACCAGAACTCCAAGAGTAGGCCCTGTGTGTCTAGGCCGCAGACAGGTCACTAACAGGCGTTCACCTGGCCTCCTAACCAACAAACAGCTATCACTGCGACCAAGGCAGAACCGGCTTTCAACAGAAAACGGAACAGATCTCCACTCCGTTCTCCAATGAGCTCTAGCTTGACACCACTCACGTCGCAAACGGCAGTGGTTTGGAGTCAGTGGAACGCACTGTACAGGGCGTCTGGCTCGGAGCTGTCCTTGAAATAACCGATTTGTAAAAGTTCGTTGTGTCACTGTGGTGAGAACTGCAGCTCGAATTTCAGCTGCAGACGCAGTACGATTAGCCACAGCCATACGCCGAATACGACGATCTTCCCTCTCAGTAGTACCACGGAACCTGGTCTTCATGAGGCAGTACCTTCCCTTGACCACTGCCGCCAATACTCATGCACAGTGGATACATTCCTGCCAAGTCTTTCAGCAATATCGTGAAAAAAACCCACCTTCTCGTTGCCCTACAACACGACCTCGTTCAAACTCAGTGAGCTGTTGATAATAGCTTGTTCGTCTTCTCAGAGGCCCCCTTGACTAACATTAACCCACTACGTCAAATCTCAACTGTAAATAACGATCACGAACCTTACAGCGCTTATTACAAGCAAACCTCATTTGCATGTTTGCTACTAGCGCCACACTTACGCGCGTAGCTCGAAATTTGAATCGACGTCACCTTTCAGATGTATAAACATGCCTACCAAATTTCGTTTATCTGGCACAGCTCCTTTCTAGTTTTGGGATTCCCCCCCCCCCCATCAGTGTATTAAAGAGCGTTTCTTATTAATAACACTGTAAATATATAAATTAAAAAAGCATACAAAACGTAAAAGAAATTTATTAAGATACATTTGTTATTATAAAAATATATCTGTAAATCAATGATTGAGCATTCATTTACTTTCTATATATTAGAGTCTGCAGTATTTGAAAAGAATATGTTCTGAGAAGTAATTACCCGAATTCTGGGTATTGAATTATACTGATATAATTATACTGAACTCTTTAATGCCAAGACAGCTACCAAATCTGGCACATATACACTTAAGAGTTAATTTAGTTACATTAAAGTCTCGTTTTAATTCAACAAAGGAATATTTTGTGGCGGACCTCGTAATTCTGAACCCTGCTCAGATGACTAGGCCAACACTTCAGCTGCACCTTATCTCTACAACCTAACACACAGGCGGGAGGAGTTTTAAAATGAAGCATTTGGCGAGCAACAGATCCCCTTACGCGATGATTCTTCAGTGGAATCTGGTCTCGAACTTTAAACCCTACTAGTCACGAGTTGAGACATCATCACCAGGTCACCGTAGCCTCATACTCTTAGGAGAATGAAAATCTGCGATTCAACAACGATTTTTTTAATGTTTAATAATTAAGAATTGAAGGCAATTTTTTTGCTTTTCACGATATTTTTCGAAAATATTGTTTAGAGTAATTTTTAAGCAATTTAAAAAATTCATATTTTTAACGATCATTTAATAATTGCGTAAATATCTCTTCATATGCGGTAATGACAAAATCATTTTTGTATAATTTTTATTAGATACAATGTCGAAACGATTTTTTAATATTTAATCCCTCGATTTTCTTCCATTTTCGAAAACAAGAGAGCAAAGATTGTCAAATATCTGCAAAATTTACAAGATGAATAAAAACTAAATGCATAATACCAAGAAAATTAAACGACAAAAAGAACGAGACAACTGAATTTTTAACAGCTTCAGAATATCATAGGATTGATCTGCATTAGTAAAGTTCATGAATACAAAATGCAGAAGACGTGCAAGACCTTTAAAATAAAATAACATTAATGTCTGACGATTTGACGAATTACGGACATGAAACTGACTAAAAAGTTCAAATGAAATTAAATGCATCCAATATTCTTTGACCACCAATTAGTTACAAAATTACAAGTGTTTGCAATAAAAATTCTGTAGTTAAAAATTATTTAGAGGATTTCGTGATATGCTTATAAGTACTTAAAATAAACTTGGCTGCAAAGATTTCCTCAGTTTAGGTTTTAATAGTTAACTTTTAAATATTGATAAAAGAGGAAAATTAAGATTATGCACTCTGGACTCGCCTTTAGCAATAGGCAAGCAATATCCAAACTAAAAATATACATAAGTAAAATAGCAGCATTTCTATTGCATAATACAATCATCCAGTGCTGTCTGTAACGATTTGAGTTGTTCCTGTTCTTTTGATCGATGCTAAATTAAAATTTCTGCCTTGATATTTAACAAATCGGAGTTTTATTACTGTTTGATTTGATTGATTTAAGCATACGTGCATATATCCAAGGATGAATAAATAGCAAAAGTCAATGAGTTGAGGTCTGCAATTTATATTATTTTATCTTTATTCTAGTTTGTTATATTCCATCTTTGAAATTACTGCAAAAGTGTTTCGTTCATACTATTTTTATCTGGTGTTGCTTTTTTAAAACAAAGCATCCGTTTTTAGTGATTAGTTTAAATTGGGATATTATAAATACAAAATATAGCATTACAAGGAAATAAACTCGTTATTTTTTCATATACGCACACACGCATTAAAAAAGGTAATGCAAATGCATTCAAAAGCTTTGCTTAATTATTTTTCTTAACTAATAAAAAAGTTTATAAAAAATGTTTCTATTTATCAGTATTTGCTCATTTAATTTAAGGGTTTAATGTTATGGAGAATAGGGGAATCTTTGACAAAAATAAATTTAAAGTAATAATAATCATTTGTACGTATGTAGTTTACCATTAAATTTCGTATCGGTCGGTTTTAAAAAAAGACTTCTATTTTTCGGAGCTGCATTCACTAGATGAATCGCCATTTTCATACGATAGATCCAATAAAAATGCTAGATTCAAGTTCAATATTTCGCAACTATTATGCATAAATATTCTGCAACACGCTATCTGCCTTACTCAAGCCCCCCTCCCCCCACAAACACTTTCTGAGAAGGGTATGTATGAGATGTTCGACTTCGACGGGATGGTTGACGGAGCACCGAGGTTGAGGCATGATCTCCGGTAATGACGAAAAATATTTAAGACCTGACAGTCATTAATTAGCGTGATCTTCTTCGATGCGTCCTGAAGATGAAAGAAGGGTATGTACGAGAGGGAAACCGCTCCAGCTTTTGTATGTGCCTTTGAAAGGTCGCCCGACTGGATACTCCGAACTCCCATATCATCTCAGACTCTGGAAAGTATAGGTAATGTTTTTGAAATGCATTTTATACTTGCATTATTTTTAGTGAATGTTCGGGAAAATTTCTTGCTCTTTTTTCGTTTTATGCATTTATCGTAAGGGTCCCAATTTTCTTAAGGGTAATTGGTTCAGATGGCAAGCAAGCTGGCTACATGGCCAGCCCACCACTCACATTTTGTAATTAAAATATAAAATGCATTTAAACTCGCCGTAAACGCGACAAAATCTATTCCAGTTTCTGGAGCTCTTGCGGCCCAGAAAACCCGGAAAATCTGCCTTTCGTGGTCCACCCAGTATAATTTTTCCTTGTATTTGATTCCAGAGAAGGGACAAGGAAATCCTTCGATTAGAATTTTCCATAATTAAAAAATAAGTGTGAAAGAGACCCGCAAATTTCCTTTTTCTTCAATTAAATAAACTATGAAAAGCAATTTTTCTACTCAACTACAATTTTTTTAAAAAAGTTTCTTCGTTATTATAGTACAGAAACTAATCTCTAGACTACCGGAATGAAGTATATAGTTTCGGCTGCAATAATTACAGAGTAAAGTACTTAAACTTTTCATTAATAACATGGCAATGTTTTCACTCGCAACACTGAATACGATTTTGAGCAGATTTTCATAATTTTTCAATATCTTTTAATTAAAACCCGTCTTTTTTTTAACACTTTCTGAAAGGTTTTAAAGATGGGAATGAATATAGGATTCCCTATAAAAGTACCGTTTTTTTTTAGAAGGATGTCAAGTCAATATCAATAAAAATCCTCTTCCTCTGAAAGGAAAATAAAGTTCAGGAATTCGCTCCTAAAGTTAGTTTCTTGATTTCATTCAAAAGACATTCACCGAATCGGCATATTTTACAATAGACAGCCGTCAATAACAAGGGAACAGAATAGCCGGAGGCAAAGTGACCAATGAGCAGTTTCGAAAATAACTGCATTCGATTGCAATTCGAATAATTTCACTTATTTCTTCCCATTTTGGGATCTGGTTTCCCCCCCCCATTTTTTTACTCCCAAGGTAAAGCAACACTATGGCTATTTTATGAAAGTCATTTGGAACCACTGTCAGATGATGGGATGCCATCTTAAATGCTCGCTATGCACCACAACAGCAGCAGGATGTTTGGCCTGGGCGATTTAGCGTGGAACACATCCCACTTATAAGACGGTTTTTCTTTAAAATTGGGTTTTGAACCAGAAACCCTCCGGCTCACCAGCTGAGATCTTGCTGTGAGGCCACCGCGACCGTTTATGGTATCTAGCTCAGCGGGAAGCTCTAATGATTTGAAGTAACGAATCATGCTTCGAAATAACGGCCGTATTTCTTGATGAAATCCGGATGGAATTTTGCAAAATACTTAAATATAGAATGCACCTAATGTTTCACATAAACTAGCATCATTAAAATATATCATGTATTTGTTGGTAAACATATTCACGATTTCTTATTGGTTTACAAAAACGATTTTCTCACAGACGATTCGGTAAAGTCACTGCTTTTCTAAGCTCTTTGAAGTATAGTGAACATATTCCCTCATTCAAAAAAATTCAAAAAGGAATTTTCTAATTCCTAAAGTGAAGAAGCATTTTCCAAATTCACTTTTTACTAGCATTTGCCTAGATAAACCGATCCGGGCCTACTTCAATGCGATTATCTTCAGTAATCTCCCTTTAATTAGAATATGCGTCAATTACAACCCAGGGGCCTTCACTTGCAAGATTCATCGAGTTTATTAAAAGATAAGATTCGATTTTTCTTAAAGATGACTTTGTGAGCAGAGCTCTGAACTGAAGCTCAGATAACCGAAATTGCAATACATGCGTTACATCAGATTAATCTTTGGATACTTGTATACCAATATGTAAACAGTTTGATTTTTGACTCATCCTATACCTCACGATTTAGGGCAGCTTTAAATGTCTAATGCTGAAAACAAACTTGGCTACAAGTTTTTGGGAAATTAGTTTTGTATGTAAAAGCTAGTTAGGTCATACTTGCATTGTCACGATACGCAGTCTGATCGAAAAGTCAATATTAAGAGTTAAAAATTGATTCATACGATTAAACT
>JAPMOQ010042063.1:0-11911 GCA_026543055.1 Argiope trifasciata
GAGGGTACACATCCGGTGGCAACGACTTACTACCGTACGTAAAATCCGAGAACTTTCGGGAACGAACCACAATCTAGAAATCGACCGTCTGTATGTCAACCTTTATGTGTCCAATCACAAGCTCTCCTTCTCAGTGTTTGTTATGATTGGTTAAAAGATACGTGTTTATTTACATTAGAGATGGAAGGAAAAAAACGGATTTTATATTACTGAATTATTGTTTATCCAAATAAGTGTGAAATGATACACGAGAATGTTTTTTTCAGTCATACTTTCAATCTTATAACATGCATTTTTAAAATTAGGGGGCACTTACTTTGATCTGGATGTCGCCAACTTGTTTACCTTTTGTATCGCCAAACCGGTTATCGCTAATCTCCGCACAGCGCTCTCTGGTAAACCCTGCGTCGTGTAGTATGCGCAGTAATGTATTCTTTGCAGCGCATTGATACATGGTTTACAAATGATGTATCACTGCGCATGTTTAGTAAACAAGGCGTTCTGATACACATTTGCAAATCATGTATCTTTACGCGTTATGGACCACAGAGGAAAGAAAATTTTTACCTTTTGAAGTATCCCTCTTGTTTAAAATAAGTCTCACACTTTTCCTAGTAGAATTCTTTTAGCACCGGGACAGATAACTGTTTTCTTTCTGCAAAATAATAATAATAAATTAGTAAAATATAAGAAATCTTCTTAACATTTAAAAATTATATACATATATATCAGTTATGTAAATCCATGAATAACAGTATAAATTTATATTTTAAAAATAGCTTGTTAGTATTGTTGAACGAATTATGTGGGAAATGAATAATATATCTAAAATGCTGTAAAAGCTTCATTTTCATGTCAATTTCTTAGATTTTTTCAAATTCATGTAGACATTTTTTATTTTTCATTACCGCACGTCGATGTGTTGAAAAGTCAAACCCATATTTATAAATTTATCTGAAGCAGAGGGTAATTTTTTTTAGCTATCGGTCTATAACAGTTAGCAAGGTTTGGGCTGGAGTGGCTGGCTACAGTTGAAAACATAAAAAATGTTTCATGATATAAAAAGTTTTTAAAATAAAATGTTGATATTTAAATTACAGAACAATAGAAACCTATGCTTTTCTTAAACATTATTTTAAAATATAAATAAGCTATATAAATATATATATATAGCCACTAAGTAGTATTATACATAATAACAAATATCAATATTAATTGTTTACTAGAATTAGTGGAAAAGACAAATAAATGCGCAAAGAAAATGAAGGGAAAAAGCTTAAGAATTTTTTAGATAGACAGATTTTTGTACATAAAAATGACTACAAAAAATAGGCGATTTTCCCGCGCAGCCTTTATTCACGTATGTCTGTATGCATTAGACTTTAAGTCGAGAAATGGCGACATATGGAAATAAAAAAATGGTGCAGAGGGCGCTGCGACTGAAATCGAAGAGGGAGTTACCCCGTTAAACGAATATTAGTCCTATAAGTTTCGTTTGATCTTCCTGAAGTAGGCGTGGATTTTTATAAAGCTCTGTAATTGGCTCCGTGTGTACTTTGCTTAAATAGATAAAACAAATGTAAAGGGAAAGCTTTGTAAATGACCCACCACTTGCTGCTTGCAACCTTTTAAAATCTCTTTCTTAATGTCTTCTCACGTGGTCCTTTGACCAAAACTAAAGTGCATAATTAGCAATTACTCAGGTTTCCACATTCATGTACCACAGTCTATCATACTGAGTAGAAGTGCAAAGCACTGGCACTCAATAAACAATCTAAATTCAGTCAGTCAGCTTTGTAAATTACTATCCTCTCAGCCTTAACGTAGAGGGGAAGGGAAAAAAACACAACTACCCCTTAATCCCTTTCCGAATTAGAAACGCAGAAGGTGAAAAAGGAAGAATGGGGGTTAGATCAAAGGCCAAGGAACCCCACTTCGACTTTCTCCGAAGAAGGCGATAACGCCTCTCCCCTCACTTGTCTCCCCCACCAACTGGCCATGAGGGCAGAAGTTGTACCAACTACGTCAAGGGCGGGGAATCCATGAAATGTTAACACCTCTGACGCTCATTTATTAGCATAACTGCTGATTGCATTGGTTAACACTGATAGCTGATATATTTAAAAATGAAATTTATAAAAAATAAATTCTCACTCCAGTGAAGAAGGCTGGTGGAGGGAATGAATGTTCTGAAGTAAAACATGGACATAGATAAAGTAGAACACTTTATATAAATTTGATTGTCGTTTCATTAATTTTTTAATGTATTTTTACTGAGTTATTAGTTGTCGCATTGTTAAAGTAACTAAAAAGAAATTTTATCTATAGTATCATACCAAATATTCAGGTATGATGCTACATAAAAAAAGGTAATATATAGGATTGATTTGGTATATTTCAAATTTTTCCACTTTTTCTAACATCTTGGTTTGTTCCTAAAAATCTAACTTTCAGTGATAGTTATGTTGTAAATTTGTAGAAGTACCTCCCATAGTAAGGTGTCTAATCGACTTAAGTGCTGCACTGCCTTCAATTTTCACGACACTTATCAAATGAAGAACCTTAAACAATGATTTGCTTTAAAGTTTTGAATTTTATTTGAAAATGTTGAAATTTTAGAAAAGCTTTTTTTTAATTATAGCATAAACACATTGAACGTGATTCAACAATTCAATAAGAAATGACATTATTTCAAATTTCATTAAAAAATCATTGTTATAAATTTATTTTAAATTAAACTTCTAAAAATTATTTAACCATATATATATATATATATATATATATATATATATATATATTTATACAAATAAAATTAGAATTCAAACAATCTTTTTAAACCTTAACAAGAAGTAAAAATATTTTTTGATCCAACTTACTTACTTACAACTTCAACTTAAATACAAATTCTAATTAAAATTTTTGGAAATAAAATCCTCAAACCCTAAAGAATAAATGTTTTGAATATCTTTTATTCTTATAAATTCGTTTTTGAAATTGTAACTACCAGAAGTAGTAAATTTCTTTATTCATACAAAAATTAAACTTTGTTGAGATTCTCCAACATATAATTTTCAAAGGGGTGGGGGTATTAAAAAAAAACTCATTATGAAAGAAATTATGAACATTGTGGCCTCAAGTTAAAATCTCATCATATTTTTTCTACTATTTTCCCACCAAATAATGAATGGCATTGATTAATTACACCTCAGAGACACTACAGTTCTCGCCCTGACACACGGCACTTCAATCTAAACCAGGCTCATCTGCATCCAAAGCCGACCCGGCGCCTGAAATATTTATTCCCTGGAATTATACCACTCTTTATCCTTCGGTAAGGAAAAACTGTGAACAATGGAAAAAAGGATGGGGAGCTGATATTTATGACCTATTTCCTGCTTTAAATGGTGTGAAAAAGGGCATGTGATTCATGCATACAAGAAAAAAGTTAGGGGCGCATTCTCCGATTGACCATTATTTGAAATTTAGATCAACATTGTTGGGACTTCTGTTTCATTTTAGAGGAGTTTGAACTTAAGAAAAGGGACATTTCCCCCCCCCCCATCTGTGTGGAACCAATTACCACAGTGAAGAGAATGTGTTTCTGGTTATCTTATCTTACTGCTGACCACTCCCTTCCCCTAACTCTCCAATTTACAACTTCTTCTGACATATTGACAATACAGCAATTTTAGTTCCCTCTGCAAATAGTTTTTTTTTTCCTCTTATATTAAAACACACTCTAAACTTTGCAGCAAAGCTCATCCATAAAATAAACAATGAATTAGAAATTTAATTGCGTAAAGTAGAAATTTGCATTTATTTTCAAAATATCTATTTATTTATAATGTATTTATTATTTCTAATCTGTTTAGAAATATGCATCATCCAAGTCGAGAGAGTTTTGCTATATTTATATTTTGACATAAGGTCGGCAAGAGACTATTTTTTCCCCAAATACTAAATAAAGTCTTGAAACAAATTACTTAATTAAGAAATGGCGTTTTGTTTCAGATTTAAAACTCTTTAAAATCTCAATTCATTTAAGAATTGTATTTACGAAGAAATTCATTCCAAGAAACAAACTTTAAAAGAAATGTTTTTTTTTCTTCTCTTTTGCGATCTAATATTTTATGAAAAATAAGTGATAAATGTTCAATGAAAATATTTTAGTTGTAGAAATCTTTTCTTATAGTACGTTTTTTTTATTGAACAGTATTAATATTCATTCTATTTTTTTCTTCTTCTTTTTTTTATTATAAACGTTAACAAGGATTAGACGAAAATTTCCTTTAGAATTTCTGATTTAAATATTTTAAGTTGACGCATTTTCATTGAACAGTGCTATGTATAAGACAATTGAGTCCAGAGCTCCCAAACTTATAGTTATTACTTACAAAGTAAATGCTCAGTAAGAGAAACGGTACTCAAAATTCAAATTTTTATTCAAATAAAATTTATTAAAATTTTTATCCATTGGAAGTATTTTAAATTATTTTTTTATTATAATAATCGAATAAAAATGAAATTAATCGAAAGGCAAAAGATGTCAAAAGTTTAATGGTTTTAAGGTGGGAAGATGGATTCAAATTTGATTCTATTAATTTTCATCACAAATGTTGGTGCTGATTCTTCATATAATTTTCTTTAGACGTTTCTTAATTCAAAGAATAAAGATTAGAAAAACTTAAAATACCTAAACTTAAAAAAAAAATACTTTTATGTAGATACGAACTGTTTGATTTATATATTTTTAAAAAATCTGCAGCATATTTTTGTGCAATAATAATATATAGAACACAACCCAGTACAAATCCAAAATTAAAATTACAAAAATAGGTTGAAATTTTATTTGCATCTAGCATTTTGTTTAAATAATTAAGTCAGTGTTCATTTTACTATTATCATTAAACTCTTGATCTCGAGTTTTTCATTTTTTTTCAGAAGTAGTTTTTAAAACATAAGACTTTTGAAAAAATACTCATTAATAGCATCTGAAATAGAAATAAGTATCAAATTTTGAACGAAATCTGTTAAGCGGCTGCCTATTTTATATGTATTTATGCTTGTGAATTTTGCAATCTATCGGCTTTTATTTCGGAATATTTTCATATGGTGGCATTTATTTCTTCCGTTTAAATTCACCTGAGATTTCCAGATTCAGAAAAATTTTCCAGAATTTTTCGGATGTATATAATATGTTTATAACGATGACACTTTATTTTATATTCTTCGATTATTGCACAATATGCTCCCAAATGTATTTGAAAAATGTTGCAAATCTTTTAATTGAAATCAACGTAAATTGATATTTGATGCTCAGAAAAAAGAGACATCGATTTTACTTTTAGACTCTAAGACAAGCTTCCCTTATTTTTCCAGATATATTGACAGATACTTGAAAATTCACTCCAATCTAGAACGACTTTTAACTAACCAGTCTTATCTCAGAACTGTTTGTCAAATTTAGCTACGAAAAACATAAGAAAAATTTTACCTTTCTCTTTTTATAATAATTTTTGAAGAAAATTGCAAGAGAAATTTGCATCTGTAAAATACCACCTTTATTGTATTGTGTTTAATATTATTTATAAATCTAACCTGCAAGAGCACGTTAAGAGTGTACCAGTGATTGCCGTCATTTTGGTAAAAACTGAATAATTAAATTAACTTATTCCAAATTAAACTGAGAAAAGCGTGATGTTCAGCACGTGTTTAAAAAGAAACATAATGTTGGAACAAATACAAAATGTGATATTTTCCACATAATTCCATGACAGCTGATTGCGAATCAGAGATATGTAGCGCAATGAACAAATAGTTGTAAGGCTTCTATAATAATATGAATTATGTGACTATCGAAGTTTAAGTATATTTGACTGAGAAGTTACAAAGAGAGCAAGGCACAGAAGTATAAGTTTTAAGCACATAAGTATTTTATTTATTTTTGAAAATTTTAGAGGTCATTGCTCCTGGCGTACCAGCTGGTCGCCAAAGGCGGCTAGTATTAAATATGATAAACTCAAAGAAATACTTCCCCTTATCTTCTGATGCAAATAAACAGCAACAAAATACAATTTGAAGATAATTTATTTAAAATGAAGTAAAGCAAAATAAACCCAGCTTGTAACTCGTGTAATAGTAATTATGTCTAAAGTATTTAATGTATTTCTTTTAACACAGAATAACCTTTTAATTAATGTTGATAGATTATGAAACATATGGTATATCAGAGAGTTTTAATTTTCATAATATATATTAGAGAAATCATTTTAATTAGTATATAAATGTGTATAATTTTCATTAAGATACAACTTTAAAAAAGTTTGTTCCCAACAATAGCACATTTATGAAAATAAAACATATTTGGGGGAAAAAAGAAAGAAAAGGCTTATTAATTCTGATTTTACAATATTTCACAAAAACTTAACAGTTTTTGAATAACCTTTCATTGATTTTATAAGCTTTTGTACAATGCAGAGAAAATTTTATAGCATACAGAAAACTTACGTATTGTTGAAATACTAAATCTACGCTAGACATGAATCTAATTTGCGTATTTGGAAGAGTGTGTAAATAAAATTTCAGATGGAGCTGTTAACTCTTAAATATCTTTTTTCAGGGAATTAACTTTCTTTTTTTTTATCACCCTTTTTCTAAAAATATATTTCTTAACCTAAAAACGACTTTTGTGCAAATAAAAGTACAGTTTTTTTGTTCTTTTGTAACTTTCAAGAACTTTTTGAATTTGAAATTATATATACATTCATGATATTTGAGCTGTGTTTACTTAATAAGATTAAATGAAATGAGAGTGAAAGAATTAAATGAAATTTTCCTTTTCAGTTTTCAAATATTTATTACCTAACATCAGTCTATCAACTTTATAAATAATTACAAATACAAATGACTGACGATATTGAACACAAAAAATATGTTATCTCTCAAGTAAATTATCTTAAAATTTAAAAAAAAATCATTAATTTTATTGGTTTATCAGTATTTCAGTTGCGTATTTTTATTCTATAAAAGGAATACAAATCTTAGAGAGTATGTATGCTTTATACTCAAATTCTTCCTTTTATATTTTCGCATGTAAAGATAAATTTTTCATACAAACGAGAATATCAGATTTTTAAATATTAGATAAGATATATTTTTATAACTATATCAGGCTTATTAAATTATTTATTTCATTTCTATATGAATTAGTTATTTGATTTACAGAAATTCAAAATCTTTGAACGGATTTTATTTCAAATAATAGGAAATTTATCAAAATTCTCTTATTGACTTATGTGCTATTGATTAGCTGAAATATATATTTAAATGATCTACTTATCTTAAAACAATTAGAATCGTATGTGATAGTAATATTTAAAATAAGGTGCAATTTTTTAGAATGGAATCTCTATTTCAGCTTTGGTATCAATTGATTTTTATTTGAGAACTATATTTTGCATACTTTGACTGTGAATGAATAATTCAGGGAGTTCAAGCATTATAATGCAAGCGTTCTTGATGTATTTAGTGGTATATTTTAAATTGGCGACCAGTTAGTAAGTAATGATTACTGATTGATAAAAATTTCAATTGTTTCCACAACAAATCGTTCTTAAACTTAAAATTTTGCTATATATACATATAACGCTATTTCAAAACATTTATTCTGTTTTTTAATTTCAATGTACAGCACTTGCTTTATTTTCTGTTTATATTTTATGCACAAATTTTTTTTTTTCAATTACGTCACAGGTAAAGGCAGCAATATTTTAAAATAGAGACATTTAAAACAATTTTCCAACAGTGTTTCATTCTGCAGTTAAATCTTATCTGTCAATACAAAAAATTAATACAGGCATAACTAATGATGAAACCTACCCTTTATGGAAAAATAAATCTAATTTTCTTATTCTGGTAACAATTATAGCGAAAAAAAGAAATAAAGCAATATTCTTAACAATAAGACAAAAAACAAGATGAAATATTCTTACGCACTTTTAAGTGCATTTTTTGCACAGATAGATTTTAGAAAGTTATCACGAAAGAAAAAGGGAGTATTTCTTTTATTTTCTGGTTTATTAAAATTCTAATTAAAAAATTCAATAAATCACTTTTTTATGCTCCAAAATATATATTTGACAATTTGAAAGGCATACGACCCGGTGTTTAGAGAGCCAACATATATACATAGAGACAAAAGTTTTTTCCTGATGTTTACGCATCATAACTTAGTTAGAATACTAATACGTTTTCCCGCCAAATACTCTTGCCAACAGATAATGTTTTTAGCAAACCTATACTAATTACTCCTTATCTCATTTTTTTTCAAAGAGCATGATGTATTGGCCTTTTATGTCCATAGAGCTGGGATACTTTATAAATCAGCTCTATGTTTATTTAAAGTAGCAGTACGCGTTTATCCTACGACCAACTAAGCAACCTTCACAATTGATTTTACTAACTTTCATCCTGAATTTTTGAGCTGATTCTTCAAACAATTTTTTTAACGGTTTCCTAATTCAAAGGATCTTATCTTGAAGTAGGTGAAATACCTATTTTAGAATTATTTCCTCATATTTAAATACTATTTGTTTAATTTATATACTGTTCAGAAATCTTCATTTGAGTGAATCATTAATCACGTACTGAACAGAATTAGTAAAGTGATTAATGTATAGAATATAGTACATTAATCACGAACAGAATCTGGTATAAATTCGAAATAAAATTTTTAAAAAGTAGTGAAAATTTAATTTGCGTTTAGTATTTTGTTTCTATTTTCAAGCCAGTGTTCATTTTATTATAATCACTAGCCGCCTTTGGCAACCAGCTGGTTCGCCATGAGTAATGCGTTCTAAAATTTCCAATTAAATCATATATTTTTTAGCCAAAATTTAAGAAATAGTTTAAGTTAAAAGATTCAGTAAATGGTAGTTAAAGAGTCGGTAACTTTATTCGGAAAAACTTTTTGAGTTTAATGCTCTAATAATTTATCAATTATGCTTCCAAAATATTAAAAATGTTTTTTTTCGGTTATATTGTCAAAATGTTAAATATGTTTTTTAAAGGTTTACTGTAAATAAAGATAATTTATGGAATTAATGATATAAATATTTCAAACGATTTCTTAGAATCCTTTGCCTTGCATTTATTTTTATAGAAGATATCACATTTTATATTTATGTTTTATATTTATTTTAACAATGTTATTCATAAAAAATGCATCAATTATATATATTAATATCATAATGATAGTTATGACAACTTTTGTAAAACATTTTTTGAGAGTAATATTTTTTTTTATAAAAAAAATGCATTATTTATACCTAAATAATTTTTTTTTGACGTATACCTCAAAACTATTGTGCAGTTATAAATTTTTATATATGTTATTATTTATAAAATTTAAATAACAATATTTCAAGTCTAATTTATTTTATGAAATATATCTAAAAATACCAATTACTCTTTAACTTATATCTTAATATATAATTATGAATAATATTTCAAGTAATAAACAATACAGTATTTTATTATTTTTTACCATGTACAGAATAAAAATGTAAAAAAATAATTTAATCCAAGTTTGATAAAAATATATTTTTTTATAATTTAAATTTACAAATAAAAAATAATGTTCAACGATGTCTTATCCCTCGCTGAATATTATATTCATTCATGATTTCTCTTGAAAATAACACTAGGGCTTCAATATGCTTTGTAGAGATCGTTAGATCCCTCAAAGATCTGAAAAAAAAAATAACATTATTAACAATATATAATTCAAGTTATTAATATTTTAATAATAATCGATAAACCGGAAGCAGGCATTCAAATAACCGGAAGTACCGATTTACTGGTCCCAAAACATAATAAATTTATTAACAAATTTCTTTTTTTTAATAAGTAAAAATGCTTGACACAGAATGACAATGGGGGATTTGGCGGTGTTTTTGTGGAAATTTGTTGCTAAGATGTCTTTGTTGAGCTCTGAATCTTCAGATTTGGGATACTTATGTCTGTAATACATTTTAAACAAGGTTTTATAGTATTATTGAATTTCTTAAGGTTGTTAGAGTGTATCCTAATGCTAATTCAGTTAAAACATTTGTTGAGCTCTACAAAAACAGAATAAATGAATCTAATCAGCATTCACTGCCAAAGGCAAAAATTGGCAGAAAAAACTAAGAAGGAAGAAGGTATAACCTATAAATGTGGTGAATTTTAAATATGTACATGCATTCCTTATTATTAAAACATGTTACTGTATACTTTAAATATCTTATTCTCAACACTGATTGTTTACTTATTTTTTACTCACTTCAAATCAAATAAGAAATATATTTATCCTATTGTTATGAAATTTGGTAGAATTTGACTTGGTGTTATTTACTAGGGGGAAAAACTAAAATAATTCAGATTGAGTGAATATTTTTTAATTTATAATCTATTGTTTGATTTAAAATGTCATAAATTTCAGGAAATTTTTTCGATTGTCTCTAAACAAATACTGATATCCAGTTTTTAATTTTGAATAGTGTTAAACCCGGAAGTTTCTTCAATAAATAATATTACAATTAAAATATATTCAAGTATCTTTAACAATTTTTTGTTTTTATTGTATTACAGTATGAATTGAATAGCTTTTAGTACTTTACGAACGAATACGAGCAGAAAAATAACCCTTCGGTAAAAATGATCGTATTCATCCATACTTTAGGGTTAACGTGCACGCCGAGCAAATTTTACTGTTATCAAAGAGGAAAAACATACAGCTTTCAATATTAAATATACAATTATTATAAGTAAAACATATATACTTTTTTTTTGTCGTGACCATGAGTCAAAACTAAATATGTCCATGAATTTTGAAAATTTCTTCTGCGACTTGCTTGATGTTTTCTCCATACGGATCTATCATAGTTGGCAGTACACCAATCTTTCTCAGGCTGGCGCTCATAGCTGGACACTCGTAGATGTGAGTAGGCGTATGCTGTGTATCAGGACAATGATCACAGCTTCTATGGATCTTCATGCCCTCTCCATCAATCTTCATACCCCTGTGGTGTCCGGTTCTCAGCCTAGTTATGGTTTTAATAGTAGATCTTTTCGCAGTTATTTCAGAGAGAAGATGTTTGGCCTGAATGGATTTTTCTCTAAGTCTATATCTGGCCACTGCATTCGCATCTTGAAGAGAAACATCAGAGCAGCCAGAGTTGAGGTCTCTGCCAATCTATCCGCAGTTTCATTTTCTTCTATATCAACGTGTGCTGGACTCCACTGGAGGTCACATGCCTTGTTAATAATCTGAAGATCTTGAAGACAAGAGATGATTTCTTGGGTGTAATATACTTACTTATGTTTCATAAAATATTTATATAATTGCATCATCTCGGCTTGATGCTTAAGTTTGACACTTTTATTCAATTCATTAACTGAAAAAAAGATTATAATTTCAATTATATATTACTATATTTCACACAAGGAATAAAACGTTTAATTATTACAAAATATATAGATTAATTGAATAAAAAAAATTTAAAATTGCAAACATTTATATTTATATTAAAAATTGAAAATAAAATATAGGTTAGATTAATAGTAAAAAAATGTTACAGATAAACATTTATGCTTATGAAAAAATTAAATATTAGGGTCGATCCTATTTTAACCCACCTCTGACGCCAATTTAAAAACTCGCCAAATTATCAGCGATAATGATTTTAAAATGGCAACCCTGACAACATCTAAAGAGAAATGTGGCAACCCTACGAAACCTCATTGATTGATTTAAAATCCGTTAGAAAACTATTTAATCTTAAGGTGGGTTCACACGAGGCTTTTTATTGTTCGCAAACATTGTTTCTCTGCTGTTGTCCCGGCATTGTCCCCGTGTGAACAGTTGAGACAA
>JAPMOQ010042066.1:0-13715 GCA_026543055.1 Argiope trifasciata
CGATCACCAATGTCCAGTGACTGTTACTGGCATATTAAGATAAAACCCTAAATCAAACACATGATGCACTTCAATTTTTAGCCGGAATTGATACAATACAATGCAAATATAGAAATAATTTATTGTTTCTGAAATCAATAGAAAATACATTTTTTATTTAATAATTTATATCTTTTTATTTTCCTCTAATTTTAACGCATGCTCAAGAAAAAAAATTTAACGTGCATTTAGCTGCACGTGCATTTACAGTTCATTCACATCACGAGTAAAATCATCGTAGCCTATAAAGCCCGACATCCCTAAACTCAGAATCCGAGGTAATTGAATATTACAATGAGAAAAACAGCACAGCAGCAATTCAAGGGGTTTCTATTATATACCTTGATACGATTCATTCTAGGCTGTTCCATCATTGGAGTGGAGGCAATCTGATCCAGTACTTTACCCGCTAAGGAATTAAGAACTAATCACAAGTGATGAAACGTCTGGAGTATGTATTAAAGGGCTTATTTATGAATAAATAATCGAGATAGAATTATGAGTAAATGTCTGGATTGAGGAAAATGTTTAAAACAGAGCGACAAATCAATCTAACTTGATTGAATAAATAATTAACCGAGTTTCAGTATGTCCGTTTTGTTTAGTGAATGTTCCAAAGTTGTTGCTCGTAATCATTCAAGAAATGTCATCAAAACATCAACGATCAACTCATCATTATCGAAAACTTTTGATTTCTTTTAAAGTATTTTGTGCATAACAATCTATAGTATTTCTTTACAAAGAGTATAATCGTTAATTACTTAGACCTCAAATTTCAATGGACTTTAAGGAAATTGCAACATAAACGAATGGGGATTCATTTTGAAATAATGCAATAAACAGATTATTATTTTCCGTGGAAGTTATTGGTAGCAGATCACTCGTTAGAGATAAAAAGCAGCTAGAGCCACCGACATCATTTTTAAAAGCATGTTTCTTAGTTTTTATTTTGTCATTTGCTTCTTATTAAGAGTACGATAAAAGACAGAATTGAAAAAAAGCTAATTAAAAAATAAAGGAAATGGGTCAAATAGTAGGACAACATTAACAAAAGTCGCATTGGAAGAGGAAAACCGAAATTTGTTTCAGCTCCACTCGATTGCGATTGTTTTAATATTTTAAGACCTAACCCAGATTTGGAGCATAACCAACAGTGCGATTCCTCTTTGCTTTTCCTCCACCTCTCTCAAGGTTGAAATTTGCTTCCTTCATAAACCCTCCCAGGAATGTAATTGAGGATGAGCTGTTTTAGGCATGGTGATTGGATCTCACCAACCCTGTGGGTACACTAAAGGTGGGAGATATGACTCCTCCCATCGATGACGGGACATACTTCCTATGAGGAAGGTTGTACCGTGGCCAGTAATGGCCCTTGGGATTCAATCACATTTCCACACAGTGTTGCTGTAGCGGCGGTCTGGTCTTTCAGTATTTGTTTCTGAATGCTTTTGGGTGGGGCGGTGAGTCAATAATATGGTTATGGTTTTGCTTCCTTCCTCCCCCCCTTTTTTTTGCTATCCATTTATACTTATATCAAAAATATGATGTAAAATTGTAATCATCAAAAAATTCAAACTCAAGATTTTAGAGAATATCTCTGTCTGGATGTCTGAAGACATCCCTGCGTCCGAGAAACATGCTTTTGAAGAAATTCTTTTTCTGTGATTTTTTGATATTCTTTTTCTGTGAACATGGTAACTCGAAAATAGTTTGAATAGAATACAGAAATTGAGCTTTCTGGCAAATTTGAACGAAATTTATTCAAAGAAATTTGTTTGACTAAGCAAATCTGTCCATGATAATTGCAAAATATAAACAAAAATTCTTAATAGAAAAAATTGAAGCAAAAATTTCGTACCTAAAGTGTGAATAAAAGACAAATTTTGAATCAAATATATCGAAGCTTTGTCCATCTGTCTGTACATTGTCATGAATGCTAAGAAAATGTAACGATGTCGTGTTCGTGTTTCCCCGGAAAGGATATGCAGTGGCTTCTGAGGTTAAAGACCCTGAGCACTTAAAGTCCGACTTCTAGCTTAGATGGCGATGGCACACACACACATTCGCTTGCACAACCGTTTCTACAGGGGGGGGGGGCTTATTCACACTTCTCACAGATACAGAACTGGCGAAGAATAACTCTGCCTGAATCAGGACTCGAACCTGGAATGCCCAGGAAGATGAGATACTCCTAAACCAAGAAGCCGTCAAGGTAATGTAATAATTAAAGTGAATGAAATTTATTATATACTCTTATAGTTGTAATCTTAATTTTGTCTCAAACTACGATTTTTCTTATTCAGGAAAAAAGCATCTAAATCGCATGTGTGTTTGTTTTTTCTATTCTGCGAAGCACAAAATGCTCATGTGAGGGATTTTGAAATAATAATCTATATATTTGTGGGTTTCACGGCTTTGGTCTTAGCCATAATTTATTTTGAAGGGAGAAGGTATAAAACCTTTATCAGAAAGTTTGGGGGAGACCGCTTTTACTGTTTCGGCCCATTGTTATGCTGCAGTTTCCTTATGTCGTTACTCGAAAGGAGTCTCATATAGTTTCCTTTTTATTAGAAGTCACTCTTTCACAAAAGATGCATCAGTCATTTTTTTAAATACTTTTCAGATTTATTTAGCAATTTTGAAGTATTTAGATGCAAAATTATTTTTTTAAATTAAATTTTGTTTTTTTATATATTTTTGGTCTTTCTGAGCGGCTGATTTACGAATGGAAAAAAAAACGGTTTTTTTTATCCACTCGACAGTGTGCTATGTTAATTAAATTCAACGATATTCATATTTAAAGGATTTTATATATAAAAATTCTTATCTATTGCAATTTTAAATTAGAAAACAAAGTAAGAATAATGTTTTTATATATTTTATGCAAGCAAATTTATTATTACATTTATAAAGAAAATTTATAGTAGTTTCTTTTTCTTTTAGATTTTTAACTTAAAACGAAACAACTGAAAATGTTACTCTCTTCTGATGTTCGTTAAGATTGTGAGACGGCTGAATAGTTTAAAATAGAGAAGCAAATAACGCGGCATTTCGACAGCAGTTAAAATTAGCTTTACTAATGAGCGTTGCCATCTAAATTTAAACTGGTGAAATCCAAAATGGTTACGCACCACGAGGAAGTGACTTATTTTAAAGCTGCATCAATTCTTCTTTTTATTTACTGTAAACTCTGAGAAGAGTAAACAGATCTCAAATGAAAAAAATATCATTGTTAATAATAAAAATAACAATGATGATAATTGGTTTAAGATAAATATAATTTAAAGAATCACTAACCTCCTTTAACGACCAGCTGATTTTTCAGGGAATATTATTTGTGTATAGCATAAATTGAATTTTTTATGCATAATTTGTTGCTTATGAGTTTGTCAACAATGTATTTTTCGGCATCAAATTCGGATAACTATTACAGTCTGTAATATTCACAGCTTTACATTACTTCTATTTGCTGTATACATGAATCTTTTTAAAGAGTGAAACCCTATGACATCATAAAACTATTAAAAATGCAACTAACTGCCCAGTTAATCTGTCTTCTGACTGTATGCTATATTTAACAGTAGTACTGTGATTTCACTTACTTATTGGAATCGCATTGGCTTAGTGGTACGGTCTCGGCTTCAGAACCGGATGATTTCAAGTTCGAGACACTATTCCATTAAAGAACCGTCGTGACCGAGGCTCTGGTGTGCGATAAACGTCCTCCGTCTGGTGTGGTGTGGAGTGGGTCTTCCAGCTCAGGTGTCGTTCAAAATGACGATGTCCGTCCCAAAATAGCCTTATTGTTGCTTTAAAAGGAGACGGTTAATATAACTAAACTAAACTCACTTATTACTTTCTCTTATATATATATAACAGAGAAAGTCTAAAAATTCGGACAGAGAATTTAACGGATTACTAAGTTTTAGACCTCAGTCCAAAACCCCATTTTTAGAAAATGATTATCTGTCTGTAACAAAGTGAACTCTCAACGCTTTAATCTAAATTGATGAAATTTGTTATACGATCTTTGTACAAAATTTGCAAATTTCTATCAAATTTTGAACAGCATCTATTTAAATAAAGTCATTCTGACCAGTTATTTGAAGTTAATACGATAATTATATAACGAAGAAAGCTACATCTATAACAGACGACACATATATTTAACATTTATAGTGTAGACACCAATCAAATGTTGACCAAAATCTAACAGCCGGCTGATTGTTTGTAGGTTTATACTTTCAGAAACATGTTTAACATGATAGCTTAAAATGGCAACAATTTAAACATATCATGTTTTATAAGTGATTTTGTGATTAACAATAAAGTTTTGTGTCAAATTTTTACTGTCAGTTGAGTAAAATTTAAGAAAACAATGCAAGACTAAATTGGGAATATCAGAAGGAAATTTAAAAATAATTTAATATGATGTAAAATTTATTTTTGAGCAATAATATTTTTTGAAGTTACCGCCAACGAGTGTTAATATATTTTTTAAACGAGAATTTAATATATTTTTAAATTTAAATTAATAAAAATTTAAATTAAAGTGTCAAAAAAATCTTTCCTTTAAAATTTTAACTCTCCAAAATATATTTTTATCAAATTTAGATTCTGTAGGTCAAATGCTTGTCATTATTACTCCATAGAACAAATATGTAGATTCCTAGCCATATAATTGGCTCAAATATGTTCTGGTAGATGGGTATATCAGTTTCAAAGTGAAATTCAAGATTTTTATTTAATAACCGCTATGCTAAATGTCGGCATCTTTTTCTAATATAACTTTTAAAAGTATTTTAGCTCAAAAATTATTTTTACAATATTTTTAAGTTTAAAAAATTATCTTATCTATAATATCAAATGACTTTCTTTAATTTTTTTAACTCAATTTGATATTTTTAAAATTATTTTCAAATATATTTTACTTTTATTTCATTATTGTGATGAAGTTCATCACGTTTTTCTTCTTTGATCTAAATTCTATTGCTAATGATGAAAATAGGAAGAATTATTTGTTTTTCGAGTAAGGTTCTATTTGAAGTATGCTTTAAATAAAATGTTTGAAATTTTACTGTCCTTCCAATTAACCTTGTTAATTAATTAATTAACCTCGGGGCACCTCGTTATTGAGGATGAGATGTTCCCAGTATGGTGTTTGGATCTCGTCATCCCAATGGGAGATCTGACACTCCCATGGATATACTTTCAGTATATGGATATACTTGATAGACTTTATGGATATACTTGATAGACTTTATGGATATACTTGATAGATTTTATGGATATACTTGATAGACTTTATGGATATACTTGACAAGATATACTTTCTACGGGGAAGGTTGTACATTAGCCGGTGATGGCCTTAGGACTCAACCACAGTTCCCGCCAGTGTTGCTGTAAGGCGGTCCGGTCATTCAGTATTTAATTCCAAGTGTCTTCGGGAGGGACGGAGAATCAGTAAAATAACTGTGCCTTTACAGTTAAGATCTTTTATGAAAAAACATAGACCAAAACTGTTTGATATGCGATAGTTTTAAAACATTACTATTCTTTCCTGTAATGTATTCGTATGCTTAAAAATATCTTATTATTTTCATACCTTTAAAACTGGTTTTTTGCTTTGTCGTATGCACAGTATAGAGAAAGTACAGAGGTTTGTCAAAAATTAAAACTCGAGAATTTATCGAATCTTCACATTTTAAAATTGACTGAATTAAAAAAAAAAACTATTTTTGGAACTTTCCCGTCTGTCTGCTTTGAGCTGGCCCTCCGGTTTTACTGTGCCTAAGACTTTACAGTTGGCCGGTCGGGGGTGTCCCGCTATCTCTGTCTGCTTTGAGCTAGACTGTAGAAATTTGATATACAATTTTTATACAATATTAGTAAATTAGAACTCGATATTTCGACGAATCTTCACATTTTAGAACTGGCTGATTTTAAATTTAAAAAAAAACATTTTTGGAAATTTTCCGTCTGTCTGCCAATGACAAACATAATTCAAAAATACTTTGAGTTGGACTGCTGAAATTTGGTATATGGCCTTTATACAAAATTTGTAAACTTCTATCAAAACTTATTAAAACTCTGTTCTTCTGAAAGAGACTGTCTGCCTGGTAGTTCGAATATAATTTAACTCTATAAC
Organism: Argiope trifasciata; assembly: GCA_026543055.1. Taxonomy (NCBI): domain Eukaryota; kingdom Metazoa; phylum Arthropoda; class Arachnida; order Araneae; family Araneidae; genus Argiope; species Argiope trifasciata. The sequence goes on from JAPMOQ010042066.1 coordinate 6,188, forward strand.
TACAAAATAAGAAGAACTAAACAGATAAAATTCGATACACAGATTTAGCATTTATAGTGTAGACACTTGTCATATTTTGAGTCAAACCTAGCAAAGAGTTGACGGACTGTCAGTCTGTACTTTCAAAAGCATTTAAACGGGATGCTTCAGAAACGCAATGACTTGAATGTATCAAATTATATATAGGTTTTTGTGCCAACATGTATAGTTTTTTTTAGTCAGTTTCAGCAGGATGGAGAAAGGCATGTCCAAAGCACAAATTTGAATTTCGCATACTATTAACTACATGCCAGAGATAAAACAAAAAAAATCAATAAGAATGATAGATTTAGTAAAAGTTATAAATTCATGCCAAAAGTTAATATTTCGTAACCATTGTAAGCCAATATCATCAAAGAAAATTATTATGCATGGCAAGATTATCAGGAAGTATGCGAAAAAGTTTTAGAGCGACCATTTTCGCTGGTTTATTGCAATTCCTGAATTTTTTGTTGAATGGAAGACATTTTTATCTAATAATCATCTGAAATATTACAAATTCATGGAATTTATTTTTTAGCACTTCGCTTCTGAATAATTCTAATTTTTTTTTTATCCTTTTGAACATGTTTTTAAATTTCAGTTAATTATGAAGGTATTGAATTAGTCAAAGCGTAATTACTTCCTATTTAAAAATTTTGTCTAAACTAGAGATTAATTGATAATAAATTAGCGAATAGCACAATGAACAGAACATGTAAGGCTTCTAACAAACTCAGGGTAATATGCACTCAAATTATAACGTTAAAAATATTTTTTTAAAAAAATTGCCATCAAGATTAAGTTATTTATGAAAGATTTAATTAACATTTTTCGTTACCAATAATTTCAGTAATCAGCTAGTTAAGAAGGTTTATATTTATAATAAAAACTCTGAAAACACAGCTACTACATTTAATAAAAATATCATATAAATAAAACTGTAAAAGAAACAAACCTGAAAATAAAATTTAACTTCGAAAAACATCACAATTACGATCGAGCAACAAATTTATTCAATCAACTCAATAAAACATCCATCATTAATTCTTTACCCTTCGTCAAAATAAACATCTCGTTAGAGGCAATCGAAAGAGCTAGAAGGCGCACTTGGCGGTCAATAGCAACCTCATTTCACGCCAAATGGCTGGATACTTCTCAAGATGGGCGCTCGGCTCCGATGACAGGTCTGACATTAAGTTTGATACATGAGTGTAGCTCGAAAAAAGAGTTTTGGCGAGAGCCATAAAATATTTGGACCGGACATTTTTAGGGCTGTTGTAGGTAAAAGATGTGGATTTCCTTCATCGATTTATTACCAGACCTATTGTGTATTTCATTCAATTATGTTTTCTTTACGGTGATATACCGGTGCTCAAAATCTCACGTCGCATTCTTCGCCAAATAATAGCTTTCATTTTGTTAAGTGATAAAGAATTCGGAATAACTCTTTGCTGATGGATGTTGTTCTTTGTTTAACCCGTAGTATTATTTTTTGTCCATTTTTTATTCATCTGTACCCAGAAAAAAAATCCAGTTTAACTCCACTTTTCATCAAAACATTATTCAATTAAGCTGATGAATATTCACTTGGGAATTTATAATAGCAAATTGAGTTTAGTTTTACTGTATTAAACTTTTTTTTAAAATTTCAGAAACAGCTCGAGGTTGTGACTTTAAATTTCTGGAAAATAAATGGTAGAACCACCAGAAAAATTAAAATGTCAATAATTAAAGGGAATTTAAAATCTTTAATCGCAAGAAAGAAACATTTAAATAGTTATAATATCCAACCTCTTTAAATCGAACTTGAAGATCCTTGGGATAAAATTAAAGAAATAGAAATTTCGATATGGTCATGTAGATAAAAATACATGCTCCAAACTTTGTTTCATTACTTTAGTGTAAGCTGTTATTCACTTCTTTTCGCTTTAAAAAGACTTTAAAAAAGTAAATTATCAAAAAAAAATTCAAAATTAACTATACAGTACTTGTTAAAACTATACATCTGTTTCTGATTATTGCTTTGACTAATCTAAATATCTTATTAGTGGTCACATTTACTTTTAGAAATTTGAAAGTAAACTGATTTTAACATCAAAACCTTAATTCAAGAAAGAAAAAAGACTTGTAAAAAAGAAGTTAAAAATACCATAGGACTCATCGGAAATTATTTGCCGTTTGTTTCATTAACAGTTTTCTTCTATATTAGTTAAGGAAGATGAAATGATTTTTATTTTTATTATTTAATTTATAATTCTTTTTAAGGAAAGAAATCAGTAAACTTTTTGGACTATTACAACAGGTTTTTTTATGTCTCTGAGAAAATTATTGTTCGATTTTTTGGAAATGTTATTCTATACTATAGGCTTTTTTTTTTGGCACATTGGTTCGCTGGTATTAAACATGACTACTAAACTTTGCGATAAAATATTTTGAATATCATCATCTTAATGGTATGCTTAAGGAAATATCTTCATATCTTCATTTTGTACACATTTCTTCAATTGGATGAATGAAATTTGGTATGGAATATCTGCATCAAAGTTTGATTAAAATTTACATAATACCCGTTCTGTTTGGCTGTCTAAATATAAATGAAATCTTATATAGGTTCGTATTTTTACCTGCATGAAACACATAACCTCAGAAAAAGAATAAATGAAATTTTATACATAGGTTTGGCATCAAAATTATAGATCCTTCTCTAATGCACATTTATGCAAATACGATATTACAAAGACACAACGGCTTACTTAAGAGAAATTTTGTATGCGATTGGTCACTAAAGTTATAGATGCATGTCAAAATATACTTTTCGAAAAAAATTATTATAGATCGAACGGAAAAAATGGTATCCTAAATTATATATTCAGTTTCTTATATATAATGAACCACAAAACTCTCATATATAGAATACAGAAAATAAAATTTTGAGATTTCATGTCATTTATAGCTGTGCCCAAGATCCATACATTTATGAGGTTGTAAGTTGGAAGTATGGCCTTTTTAACAGATAATATGCAAGAAAGAAAGTTTCATTGGGATAATTGATTAAAAATATTACAAATACGTTTAGAAACTGTTTCATTTCATTGTTTGAAAAACTTTATTTCTCAGCAAGCACATTCCAACGATATTAATTACACCTTTTTTATGTATGTTATGACTTATTCTACTGTTTAAATATTTAAAAGATGTAGTTTTATCATATGATTTATTCCCTGTCCATGCTTGCAAAGAAATCTCGCTAACTTTTCGGAAATTCGGAACAATCTGTGGCTAACTTCGTATAAATTTAAGATCTTTCCAACTGTCCTATGAATGGATCTTCGATCATCCGACATTTTACATTTTGGATTCAAAATAAAAAAATCTTCTGAGTTGAACTCGATTCTATGTATTGTTTTAGGATATATATTTATATATATATATATTACTTAAATCCAATATTTAACTAACTGTATTTGAATTAAGAAAAATGTTCTGATTTTAACTCGATCCGTGCATCGTTTTTAGATTTTTCTCTTATTTAAATGCAATATTTAATAAACAGTATTTAAATTAAGAAAAAAATGTTCTGCCTTTCACTCGATCTTCTGTAAATTATTTTAGTGTTAACCGTCTGTAAACCGTTTTTAAATTTTTCTTGAATTAGAATCCACATTTAATATTTTGGATTTCAGTAACGAAAAATTCTTCTTATTTTAATTCCATTCTCCATGTACTGTTTTTAGATATGCAGTCTGTGAATCGTTTTTAGATTATTTTTCTCTTAGCTAAATGAATTTTCCAAAATTCATCTGATTTTAACTTGATCTTCTGTGCATTGTGTATATACTAGCCTTCAGAGTACATTTCAAAATTTTTTCTTTACTCATATCCAGTATTTTACTTATTGAATTTAAGTTAAGAAAACTATTCTGATTTCAACTACATCTTTTGTGTGATATTTTTAGATTAGCCGTCTGTGTACCGTTTTTAGAAATCTCTTAACTTAAATACGACATTTAACATACTGAATTGAATTTAAGATAAATTCTCTGATTTTTACCCGATCTCTGGGTACTGCTTTTAGATTAGCCGCCTGTGTACCGTTTTCGCATTTTTATTAGCTAACTCAAGTTTTTTTTTAAAATCTTCTGATTCTAACTTGATCTTTTGTGCACTGTTTTTAGATTACCCGTTTCCTCGCACCATTGGCGGGGAACAAAAACATCTTTAGAAATTCTTAACTTACAACCACAACAATAGCCCTGCGCAAGTTGCAATAAACTCTCAATGCATCATAAACCATCTTTTAAAGCAGCCGCAACAACTTTCGCGATGCTCTAATTACAATTCCTCTAAAGACTTAATGTACCAGGAACGGAAGCCACACACACACCCTGCAACGCTTAATTCACTCGAAGTTAGAAACAGAAATCAGCAGATGCCATAACTTGCTGAAATTACGCGTGATTTACGGCAACTCGGCCCTGTATCGTGGCACACAGGAAACTACAAATCAGTCAACTTGGCGTTACATTCTGTGTTCTGTTGGCGCGTTTTTAACATCCTTGAGACACGCCAATGGGTCTTGCGCGTTCATTTAGGTAATGTATGGAGTGATAGTACTTCTTTTCATTGAGATTTGAGGTCAATTCAATTAAAGAGTCAGGAAGACATGAAACACTATCAGACATTGTGATGAAATGAGACAGAAAGTAAACGAATGTGGAGCTACCAATTTGTTTTCAGTTACCTTCCAGCGTTTCTGAGAACGTTTTAATCCACAAAATGCTTATTTGTAAACATAAAATGTTGATTTTACCCGAAATAAGTTTCCTTTTTTATTACATAGAGTAGGAGTGGGCAGAATATCCAGGGTTCGAATTTTGTCAAGGTGCTGCGGAACACCCTGTGGCTTAGGGGTGGTGAACCGAAAAAGTTCTACAATCTTTATTTAAACTTAGTAATAAAAATGGATTATGCACTTACCTATAAATATACAATGAAAATGGATTGTGTACTTATCTATATATCTACAAACATAATAGCAAACATCTATTATAATTCAAACACAATAATAATAGTCACAAATATAACAATATCAAATGGCGCATTCAACGTCAAACAATTCAAAATATATTTAAAAAATAAATCATTTTTGTCAAAAGTTAGTTCTCTTAGTTATAGTTAATAGAAGACTTTGTCTGTATACTGTCCGCCATTCTTGAATATCTCGGTCTATAATTTCTAAATACTAATCTTCCACTGAAATCTAAATGGTTCTCTCTGATAAGGGAACGATATGTCGTATTAATTATATTCATTTAAAATGCGATTCACACATGTAGGTAGATTCAAAGAACGATGCTAGCTGATATGCAATTTTTTTAAAATTAGGATACTTTACTTCGTCCATCAGATTCAAAAGTTATTCTTATGCTCTGAGCAAGGTGGTTTTAAAATGATGTCATTTTGAAGGAGAAAACTTCATTTACCTCAAGAATGAAGATAATACATAATTTATATTTTCAGTTATTTCTCCAACATTAAGATTGCCAAATGGATAAAACATGAATATGTTGTTGTTGTTCTGGCTTATCCCTCCTAGTTGACAGTAACATTAACCCCAGTCCATGAACCCGAACACCTTAACCCTTAGTAGCCTGATTTACGAAAGTGATTTATTTTTAATATTACTGTGTTTGCTTGAGGGTCTAGATCAGTGGTGGGGAAACTTTTTTTAAGACGGGCCATTTGTAATAACTAGACGATCGTAGCGGGCCAAAGAATAATGCTTAATCGTTAAAAAATTTATGTGTTCTATAAACATATACATATATTATTACATACACTTATTATTTTAATAGTAAAAAAGCAAAAGGTAAGAAAATTATAAGCACAAAACATAAAATGAATTTAGTGTAGTTCTTGATGTGAAATATTATCACTTTATTTTCTGATGTCATTACTGGTTGATGGTGCATGAGAAAAATGAAATTGAGACTGTTTTATCAAAATTTCATCGGGGGGATCAGAATTTCAACGGGCCGGATTAAACCTTTCCGCGGGCCGTAGTTTCCCCATCATTGGTCTAGATGAAGGGAAAAATAGCTAAAAAAATCACAATATTTATTTTACATATTTATTTAGAAAAATAAACAGGTATCAATTTTGATACTTCAGGCATTAACGCCATAAAGAAATCAGATATACCTATGCATGAAATAATGCGAAACATTGATTGTTTTTACTATCGCATAGCGACACTTTACACTTTTTACAGAACCAGGAGGTAAGTTTCCTACAATTATTAAATTTACACTTATTTCTAGAATCCATAAATATTTTAAATACTTTGCAGCGCGAGTAATGTGTCATAGATAAAATAAAACAATAATGACATTTGATTTTTTTTTAAAATTTCGTTGGAAAGAATATTATACAACAGTAAAATACGTACAGCCAACCTATAAAAAAAACTAATAGTAATGTGAACATTCGGTTTAAAAGATTGGTATCAAAACTGAAACTCTAGGTTATTAAGGGTTAAACAATGTAACACTGCTTCGACCCCAAAAAGTCTTGTGGTTTATCGGTCGATAGCGATCGACTTAATACCTACACTTAATACAGAGTATCAAATATATGAGATAGTATTATAATCATCGAAATATGTAGGCTTCAAAGATTTCACTAAGCACTACGTTTCAGATTTATCTAAATTCTAAAAACATATTTTTGGAATTACGCTTGTCTGCTTTTTTTTTGCACACGAAGATTCAAAAAATGGCAATAACTAGACAGATGAAATTAGGTATATGATTGTCTACATTATATTTATAAATTTCTCGCAAATACTGATGAAATTCCAAACGCAGGTGTCTGTCTTTTTATCCAAAGATAAGTGAAAACAATATTTATAGTTTGATGAATAAAATCTGAAGTGCAGATTTAACATTTGGTGCTTAGAATCATATCTATCTTCTAGATTTTGCAAAATTATAGCTTTTTTTCCTCCTATAAACAAACACACTAAACAAAATCATTCTTTGGCTTTCAGCAATGTAAGAAAATGAAAACATTTATTATATTATTAACCAATAAAGACAGTTTGAATTTTAGGACAGCAATATAATCTTTTGTTGTAAATGAGGTTGAAGAATAATTTTTTCCTTTCTACATTCAGGGAAAATATGCATGATTTTTACATTAGTATCATAAAAAAAAACAGTTTTTTATAATTTTTGAAATGCATTTTTGTAAAATAATATTTGAAGTTGTCTCAGAAAATTAGTAAGTTTAATTTTGAATTGATATAGCTCCTAATAGTATTAAAAAAACTCACACTAATATGTACATACTTTCGAAAGTATGTATGTATGAAATTTGAAAACTACAAGACAAAGTCTGGCTTGTAGGATGTTAATGCACCTACACATTCATTCTTATTAAAACAAGAAAAAAGAATTTGCCATGTCAAGATATCATTCCTGAAATAAAACTCACTTAAGAAATGGCA
>JAPMOQ010042073.1:0-31246 GCA_026543055.1 Argiope trifasciata
TTAAAAATATTAAGCTTGTGATTAAGTGATTGACCAAAGAAATAAACAAAATGCCTTCTAGCTCTAAAAATTTTATATTTTAGCTAAGAGCACGAACACAAACTCTTAGTTACAATTAAATATGAATTACACAAAAGAATAAAACGCAAACATAGGCAGTGACAAATAAAACATGTTTTCATCACTGACGGCTGGAAGTTGAGTGTGAGTGTTTTGGTTGGTACCCCTAGAGGACACGCCTAATTCTTACAGGCTCTTTTTAGAAAGAAGTAACATTTTAAAGATAACTGTGATTCCCAAAACTACTTATTTTTGCTGCGGAGCAAGAGCAGAAACAGAATGTGGTGGTAAGTTCATAAACCACATAACATCTATGGAACACGAGCAATTGCTTTTGTCAAGTGGTTATATTTCCAGGCTTCTAACCTGAAAGTCCCGAGTTCAACTCCGAGTCATACCAACATTCCACATTGGTGACCTCGGACTATGAACCTGCAAACCTGCTTGGCTCCCTCTACTGGTAACAAAAGTCACCATAACAAGCGTTCGTGCCCCGCCATAAAGCTCGAACGATTAAAATGTTCGTCGCCCATCAAAAACACTTGGTGCGATAACATTGTTCGTCTCATACCCGACTCACTGGAGGGGATGTAATATGGTGGTAAGTTCATAAACCAAATAACATCTACGGGACACGAGCACACAACTCACCACAAGAGTATATTCGGTCTGCACTAGTGAAGGGGAGAGCCCATGACCGCATCTGCCCTTATAGATATTATAGGCGGAAAATTTTTCAAGGGTCTTAAATTTGAAAATAAATGCTAAATAGTAACTATAAGTAATATCAAATTTTAAAAAAACTGATTTAAAATGCTGCACCATTTAACTTTTTCGCAAATAAATACGAAACGAATGTATCTTTACATACATTTATTTTAACCTCAGAATTTATGATTTTCATTTATGAACTGCAGTTGAGTAAATATTAATAAACTAGTATAAGGAATGCAAAAAAAGCGTTTATTTTGAAATTTATTTTTAAAATTAGTAAAAATATTGCCAATTTCTTAATTACTATGTATTTGTTAATCTAACCAACACGAAATTAAAAATCTACTTATTATTTTCTATTGTGCCTTTATTATAAAAATCTACTTATTATTTTCTATTGTGCCTTTATTAACCTATTGAAATGAGAAAAGGTAAATTTTTATGTTGGAAGTGTGAATGAGCAATGTAATATATGTTTTAGTACACTCAGTATTATTACACTGCTCAAGCCGTCACTGAATAATGTTACGTAAAAAATAGAATGAATTTACTTTTATTTTCACGAAAAGATAATTTAACTGTAAAATGCGTAGTAATTTTTAATATAGGTTTTATATAATATATGCATATATAATTATTAATATACGTTTGTAATATATGTTTCAATATACTTAGTATTACATTGCTTAATCCGTCACTAAATAATGTTACATAAAAAATGGAATGAATTTATTTTTATTTTCACGAAAAAATAATTTAACTTTAAAATACATAGTAATTTCCTTAAAGGAAATGAAGTATATATTGTATAAGAGCCAGTTCTGAAGATTACCATTTAACAATATTAATTATTTTGATTAATTGTGATTAAAACGCGGATGAAAGTTAAAATTAAGGCTTTAAATATTAAGATTCCGTTGTATTCGGACAATATTTAACTTAATACTTTTTGGCTTTTTATTCTTTCATTCTCATATCGAATTTTTATAACAATATTTATAAAAATAGTTACAACGTTAATGTTCAAGCCATTTAAGAAGTGTTTCCTTTAATTACAGGTTGAATAAGAAATTAATGAAATAAATAACCCTAATAAAATCATATGTTATAAAATGTATCAACGATTTCATTAAGAATTAGATTAAGAATAAAACTCTACATAAAATCATTCGTCCGAATAATAGAAACAGCATGAGAAGCGATACATTACTAGAAATATAATTCAAAAGGATTGTTTCAGTTAGTTTAATTTTTTTTAAATGGGTTGATAGCAAAATAAATAAATAAACTAAATACTGTAATTGTGGACAAAAAATGACTATATATCATAAATAAAACTTTATAATTCTTTACATTTTATTATGAGTGTTAGTAAATTGAAGTTTTGAAAAAAATCTTTATACCTAAAACAATAAAGTATCCATTATAACACAAGATTTAAGAATTTCTCTTGAAATTATTTATCTATTTCCATAATTTTAATGTTCAGAATTGTTAAATGTAATGTTAAAAAAATATATTTTCGTTCAGCATTTGTCTTTCGGTTTCATTTCGTAACAGCCAAAAACTGAATAGAAACGAGACTTTTCTTATCAAAATGTTTGCATAAATTGCTCTGAGTAAGACGTTAATTGCCAAGATCATGAACAACTGCATCACGTTATATAATATTTAACGACTTATTTAGATGACATGCGCAGTTGTTTAAATATGTTTGTGCAGGCAGATGGAGAGAGGGATTATAATAATGATCTTTAATTAGATTCAAATGCTATTCTTCATTTAATTATGCTTCTGTAGTCAATGACAAAGCGGTAAGATGTCAAGAAAGCCCAGGGCACGAATTTTAGGATGCATTACGATAAAAAAAAAAAATGCTTTTACGGGTATATCAGTTTTTTTTAAATCCAAATATAGTGTCAATGTACTTCTTATTCTTTTAATGGCAATAGTATTATGCTCTGAGCACTATTCTTGCTAGTCATTGACGTTGCCCGGTAACAAACGCTTCAGTTTTTCAAGATCATGATTGCATGACTTCACTTGTGATCCTTAGTGTTTGTGGATCTAAGGCAAATTAAATGCCTCGGTGTCAGACTTCCTTTAACTGGAATGATGTGAAACTTTGCAGAAGTTATAACAGTAAAGGAGTCGTCACCCTTATGATGTGAAACTTTGCAAAAGGGATAATGGTAAAGAAGGTACCCTTATGATGTGAAACTTTGCAGGAGGGATAATAGTAAAGAAGTCACCCTTATGATTGAAACTTTGTAGAAGGGATAATCATAAAGGAGTCACCTTTATGATGGGAAACTTTTCAGAAGGGATAATTATAAAATAGTCCCCCTTATGTTATAAATCTGGTACACAATTATGAGAACGTCCCAAAATAGGTCCCATATAACTTCGAAATTGATGTTGATTTACTTAAATGAAGTTTATCTCCTGGATTTACCTTTCCAAATAAATATATTTAAATTCATTAAAATTAAATATTTTGAACGCTATTTATCTTAATTTATCTTTTCTATCAGGGGAAAAAATTGAAATGAATATTTACATTCAGACAAAAAATAAATTAATTAAAAATAAAATTTATCCATTTTGAAAATGAATTTAACTGCCGATGTTGTAATATTAGTAATTGATTAATAATTAAATTCAATAATTAAATATTAAATGAAGTCTAAAACCAACTAAAATTATAAGTGCTACACACAGAAAAAGTACACTAATTCGCAGCGGCTACTCTACTTTGAAACAAAAAAGCATAAAGGAGTCGTTGGAAAGATTTATTTTATCGTTTCCTTCCCTGGAGATTTCATTAAGTAACGCAACCAATAAAATATAATAGGTTCATTGATTTTCAACAAACCTATAAAATCATCCACAATATTGATGAAAACGCTTTCACTCTCCGACAACATTAGACAACAGAGACACAAAGTACATTGAGTAGTGTTTTCCCATTTTGTGTCATGACAATTGAATTAGAAAATAAATTCCTGAAGTTTGAAATTTCGATTATTTTGAAGAATAAAATAATTTCAGGATTTTTATCTTGATACTTCTATTAATTTCATCGTAATGTCTCTATTGAGGAAAAATTAATACAGTCCTTTCTTTGTCTGGCTATGTTATATACATTTTATTTATCGTTATCCGTATTGCATTAAGAGACAAAACAGTATTTATACTAAAAGCTTTTGCTTTTCTAGATGATGCAGAAATAGAACAAACGGAACTAATAATTAGCTATTATTTAAAATTTATCATATCAATCTTAGTCACAGCATTTTACTAATGCATTTAGTGAATAAAATTGCCATATCTTGAAAATTTTCACTGAATCAGTAATTTAAGGAAGGAACGAATTAAAAAACTGTCTTCTAGGATAAATAAAAAACAGAAAAACAAAATTCTTCTTATTTATTATTTTTCGAGCCGAATTTTTATATGACACTTTCATCAGCCGCTTATTTAATGATTTTCACTTTTATTTTATAGCTAATTGAATGTTCGTTATGTACGTCTCGACCTTTTTTATTTAGCGCTTGTACCTTTCTTTGAACAGCTGATTCACGAACTACTGTAAAATGCGTAAAAGGGAGATTTTTTTAAAAAAACTTAGATAACACTAACACAAAATATTTTATCTAAGCAATTCTTTCATATGCCAAAAAATGTAAAATTCACTAAACTCTAATAAAGTTTAACTTACTTTGATTATGTGGTCCCGAAATTAAAACTGTTCTTATCATAATTTTTTGAATACATGAAAATAATTAAAGATTTCCTTAAGAAACTCCCTAGGTAAATATTTTCAATTATAGTTGAAATCAAAAGACTTTGAAAAAGAAAATTGTTTTCTAGATTCTTAATTTTACTAGCAAAAGCACTCTGATAATTGGCAAAATTATTCTTCCATCGTATTGAAAAGAATGCCTTACTTGTTTTTGCTTTAAACATCTGTTTGGGGAAATAGGAATTTGGATATGTTCTATACTCCACTAAAAAAAGAAAACATTGCGTATAAAAAATAGAAAATGTTTCAACAAAATATTTTTTTTAAAAAAACATGTAAATTTGGTGAATAAAAGTGCTATAGTATAAAGCCAAGAATAAATGACAGGGAAAAAAGAATCCAAGAAACACTAACTTGCTGCCTTTCCCTTAACATCTATTTCGGGTATATTGATTCATCCTATATTTCACTGAAAAAAGGAAAACATCACTATGGAAAACGATTTTTTTTTTTTTTTTGACAAAATGTTATTTGTTAACATCGAATGCAGATATTTGAAACGCAGCAATATTTAATAGTACTTGTCAATAAAATCTAAGAAGAGCCAAGAAAGTCATATAATCTAAGACTTACTTTATGAAGACATCATTTCAAATTATTTCCCGGTAAAATGAATGGTTAAAGTCGAGCTAACTTTTGGTAACCGTTGTTGCCGTAACAACTGGGAAAATGCTTGGCAGCTGTTTCAACATGATACGCTGGTAGGAAAGCGCGGCAGCATGACGACGACAGCTTTTAAGACATGAGAAAACAAAACGTTTGAGACAAAACTAGTAAATACGTGACACCAAAAAGGCAGGTGCGTGACATTGTGAGATTCCGAGTTCATTTTGTATAGGGAACAGGGGCATTCCTGAAAGCTTAGTTTTTGTATAAAAAAGAAGTATGGTGTTATTTTTAATTTATTATATTCACTTAACTTAAATGCCTTGTTGTAAAGAAAATTAGCTCGTAATTTTTTTTCAAAGTTTGTTTCGGTTTCTCTTTTTCTTTACAAAATCTGGCTGCTTTTCGGCGATATAATAACAAACTAAGTGAAAATAAAAATAAAAATATTTCTACAAGATGATGTGACAAGCAATTAAACGATCAACACTGAGCTGCGTCATTTTTTTTTTTTCTTTTTGACAGAAGCAGTAGAAATAGAAATAAATGAGAATTAGGAATGCAAAGGAAATACTATATAAAAACTGAATTGTGAGCTTAGTTTCAGTTAAAAATTAAGTTCAAGAATGATTAGAGCTCCTTTAAAATTTTCTAACAAAATAAATTCATTATAAATATTGATATCAAAATTTAAATTTGTTGAAATTTTCTTCTGTAAGTCAAGAATGTTAAGTATACGAATTTCATAGATCAAGCGTTAAATTATTCAGATATTTTTTTAAAAATATGAAAAATAGTAATACAATCACTGCGCAGAGTAGGATTGAAACGTATTACTGAATCTCAAACTTCTATTTCTAAATAATCGAAAGCATAAATTCGATAATTACGATTAATTTAATTAATTTTTTTCGTACAAAATGGTACAAGTATTTGATTTCATATAAATAATAATGCGTAAAATATATCTAGTTAGAATTATTTTCAATCAGAATATCTATGAATTAGGAGCACTAACTTAGAGCTTCAAACTTTCAATAGTTCGTAAAGCTTTGAATTATTCAATGAGCTACGGATTTCTAAATGATTTTTGTTTTGAGATAAAACTAAAAAACATCGATGATTTATTTATAAATACTTTTTCTGAATTTTATGACATATCTATTCAGCATAGTAGAAAAAGGTAAACTGATGATTAAATACTAAAAAAATGTTTTAAAAGAACATGGTAATGGAAACACTTTCATTAATATGATCATTTACAAATAATTTAATATATATTGGTGATTTATTTTTGGATACTATTTCTAAAATTATTGATGCATATATTTAGTACTGTAAAAAGATAAGCCGATAGCTGACGAATAATTTATTATTAAAAAATATTTTAATAGAAAATAATGACGAAAACACTTTCAATAAAATGATCGCTTACAAATATTTTTTATAAATGAATTTTCTTCAATTTTTGCATTGGGTTGATCTCTTAAATTTTCAAATTTCCAGGAAAAGAGAAATTTCTGGTTATGAGCCTGTGACTAGGAAATTCTTATTATTTTTTTACACCACAATATTGAGGTAAAAAAGCCTTGATTTGTATCATTGTATCAGAAGATATAAATTATTACAAAGGATAAAATATACGTATATCATCTTAAATAGTCGATTTCATTTGAAGATTTAAGCGGGAACACAAAATTTTTCGTAAATTCGACATATATATATATATATATATATATATATATATATATATGTGTATATATATATATATATGCTTCATTCTGCATAAACATTCAAATCCTTTGTCATAAATATACTCAATAATTGGAAACTCCACAAGGAAAAGAAGAACGAAAATAAAAATTATTACAAAAGATAAAAAATACTTGTGGCATCGTAAACTATTAATTGCAATTGAAGATTTCAGCTGTCATAGAAAATTTATTGTAAATTTGGCAATATCTCGGCAATATTCAATAATTAAAAACTTTAGCTTTCCACAAGGAATTGGAGAAAGAAAATATAAATCATTACAAAAAGAAAATACTTATAGCATCGTAAACTAGTAATTCCATTTGAAGATTTGAGTTGCCATAGAAAATTTACTGTAAATACAACAATGCTTTTCAAATAAAGAATGTTCCTTATTTTACAAAAACTTTCATATCCTCAGAAATATCCTCAATAATTACAATCTTTAGCTTTTCACAAGGAAAAGAGGAAAGAAAATATAAATTATTATAGAAGTTAAAAAATACTTAGAGCATCGTAAACTATTAATCCCATTTGAAGATTTGATCTGTCACAGAAAAATTATCGTATAGTGTTTTCGTATTCGACAGTGTTTTCAAAATAAATATATATAACTTATTTTGCTCAAACTTTTTTCCTTCTCCTAAATATACTCAATAAATAAAAATTTTAGCTTTCTACAAGAAAAAAATATCACTTATAGCATTTATATATTGATATTAACATAGTTTCGTTTACTAAATGTGAGAAAAATTATGCAATAAAAGTTTAATATTCAAAAAATTTTGATAAATGAGATTGGTGTTTAATGGCTAGAGTTGCATTCTCCGATTCAAAAAGTATTCAACACTCGCTTAAGAAAAGGCTGTTTGATACGTGAGTTGTTCTGTTTTGTTTAAAACAAAAGTCAGATATTTTACTAAAAATTATCAAATTTTAGTCCTGTCAAAGAAAGTTGTTGAAAGTATTACTTTAGAATAGATTCTTTATTTTAGAAAAAATTAAGTTTTTCACCGTATTATGAATAATAAATTCAAAATTAATATTATAAATTAAGTAAGATAAGTTATTCTCAAAATTTTCCTCTTTCCGTCAAAACAAAAGAATGATAAGTTTTGTTTTTATATTTTGAGGTACATGAATAAACGAAACAGAAGAGCGATGAAAACAAGAAAAATGTGTGAAACTCAGTTATGAAATTACTGGGGGTTTTAATGAAAACCAAATACCTTCATAAGTTTATATCATCCATAGAAAACCTTTTGAAATTACATGATATTTATTTTTTCAAAAAACAAATATTATTTTTAATAAAACAAAAAATCGCTTTTTATTTTTATCTTATACCAACAGCATGATACAAGCATACAACATATCACTTTCAAATGTTGAGATAGGATCATAACCATGGTAAAAAGTCATTTCTATGATTAGTCATTCGCATAGAGGAATATAGATTTATTAACACTTTTATATTACAATAATCTGATAGGTAAAAATAATTCCATTAATGAAATACAATATAATGAAATATTCTGAATGCAATTTTTACAATTATTTTATCATTCTCAATTTTTTTTATAAGATCAGTCATGTATTTGGGAGTTTTTATTCCTGCAGTCCGTGGCGCTTTTCTCTTAGTCAAAATCAATTTATAAGAGTAAGATTTTGCACAATATCTTTTTCAACGCATAGATTAAACATAACTTTTGATAACTTTCTAATTATTTCTAATATTATTTCAATAACAACTACTTTTTCAAAATAAAATCGAATCGAAGAGAAAATGAATAAAAATCCATTAAATTTAAACCATTCGTAAATTTTTAAGAAAAAATGGTAAGAGATTATTCTGTTATTTAATAATTTCCTTAAATAAAAGTAAGCTATTTTTAAGTTAAATCAATTTTATATCTATCAAAGAAGATTCTTATTCCTTAAAAATAAAAAAGTGTCATCATTTGCTTTAATAATTTTTGATTGACCCAGTAAATTATTTAATACGTATTTTAATGCATAGATTTTTCATAACTTTTGTTAACTTTCTTATTATTTCAATAACAAATACTCTTTTAAAATAAAACTGAATCGAAGTGAAAATGAAAAATAAAAACATTGAATTTAAATTATTAGTAAATTGCTCTTAAAGAGCAAATATTAACAGATTAATCAGTTACATATTTAATAATTTACTTAAATAATAGCATGCAATTTTCAAACTAACGCAGTTTTATATAAATCAGAAATATTTATTTCCTATAGTAAATAATTTCTCGTCGCATGCTCTAATAATTTTTGATAAGCTCTGAAAACTATTTAATGTGCAGAATCAAAATTTTGTAAATAAATGGCAAACACGATGCAATTTTATTTTGTACTGGATTTCAAATATTGATATTTATTTTCATATTAATTTACTAACAGTTCTACTAGAAATCTGGAAAAAACTTATTATAAATAATTATTTAATTATTATTAATAATTATTTATATTTATAAAACTTCCTTATTAATTATTAGATACTAAGTACTAATGTACTTGATACTTTATGGAATACAAATGAATTTTCATTGAATGCATTACCATCAATAATCAAATCGCATTAGTTGTGAAAAATTGATCTACTGTGATTTGAGTAATATTTCAATTAAGTATGCACTCGAATTAAGATTATATATTACTACATAATTCTTAAATATGAAAGTTTATTAAACTAATAAACAGTTATTTTAATAAACCGTATTTAATATTTAATTGCATTGCTGAGATTTACTCAAATAATCGCAAATCCAATAGATCAGATATGCTATGATCGTCCAAAAAATAAAAAGAAGAATATACGAAAGCATGTTTGCATACCTGCCAAAACATCCTTGGGAGGATCCAACAGGTTGGGTTTGAGTAGAGCATCTGTCGAAGTTGCCATTCTAATGTTGATTAAGTCAGGGAATTATTGTGAGCGGCGGTCTGCATTGCGGGGGAGAGTATTGCGAAGGGCGAAGTGGCAGCGCATATAAATAAGAAAAGCGTGCGCAATTCTGTCACCGTTTTGTTGAGCGCCTCTTCATTTAGTTTTAATGATGCTTGAAGTAGGCCATGTCGTATATAAGGCACGTCAGATTGCAAGGAGTGGACCAGTGACTTATTATTATACAAGCAAGCACTCTAACTTTTTGCGTGCATTATTTTTTTTTCAATCCGAAAAATTTCATTGCAGATTGATAAAAAAAATATCGTCTGTATACATTTCGCCTTTTCAGCTGCTCCTTTTTATTTTTATTTTCTGCGTACATTTCTTATTTCCAGCTGCTACGTTTATTATTATTTTTTATTTTCTGTATATACTTTTCCATTTCAACTGTCAACTTCAATCACAAGCGCTTTTCATACAATGATAGTGTGAAAGAATATTCTCTTTTGAGGATATCCATTCTCCATGACGATGTTCTTTAAATGATTTCCAAACAGTGGCTTAAGTGGATTTTTTGTGGTCCATTTTTCACTAGAGAAGGGCAACTCCTTGATAAACCTACACGTTTTATTCGCTAGTGGTTTTCAAGGAGGAAAAATAGAATTTACGTTTCTAGTATTATATTTTTGTGGAGTGATATTTAGTAAGCGGAGTCTAACAAATCGAGCATCGTACGATTATTACTTTGGAATGTTTCTACGAGGCAGATAACTTAATATACATATGTATATATATACCTTTACTTTTAATGTGAAGGAATAATGAAATAAAGTTATTTCATAGCTATTTCAAATCTACAAACCGTTTTGTACGTTGTAATCAAGGAGAAAATTTGTTTAACCCTAGAACTATCAAGACCATCATTTTGACGGTTTTCAAATTTCATGCTTAAAATTTTGATATAATTTACCTATTGTTCTAGAACTTTATGACGACTTTTAATTAAATATAAAAAGAATTAATTTTCCAATTCAATTTCCATTCAGCCATTTTCACTTCCATGATCAGTATGACCGTGATCAGTACTATTTATGACGGCAAAATGACGGATTTAGCAATTTCAATGTTTATTGAAATTCCAATATTTTATGTATGTAATGATGGACATCCATACGCATTTACATTCATTTATGCATCACTTTCAGACATTTGCTTAAAATATTTGAATCAATTTTTTCATACATTGTCCGAAGAACTCTCTAGTGAATATAGTTGCAACAGAAAAGAAACTCCTCCTAGAAGTAGGAACGGAGAGCAGTGAATTTTACTCCAGAAAACTTTTTTTTAAAACTCCTTGTGAACGCTAATTTTGCTCAATTCGATTGTGCAACAGAAACAGAGCTGTTTATACCTATAATTCCTGCAATAAATATGTTTGTGACAGGTGTTCATCTAAGAAAACACGTACTTGTAAAATATGCAATTCATAGTTAAGTCACTCAATATCAAATATGATATCCTATAAATACAAATACAAACTGTTTTTCTTAGTTTCTTATTAATCATTAATGAATTATTATATTAAATGTTGTTTCAGTTAAATTATATCCTTTTATTTTCATAAACTAAACCAAAAGTTGCAATGAAAACCGCGATGATTAAAAATCTGTCAGTTCGGGCAGGTGTAATAAAACTATTATATATATAACATCGGTAATTCTAGTGTTAAAAAGAAGATGGCTGTTTCCTTTACGACATATCTGATGTTCTTTTTTCATAATTAATGATGTTCTGATGATTTTCATCTATATCTATACTTATAATAAAGCTCAATGTGTGAGTGTGTTGGCCTTCTACAGGCCAGACCGTTGGACCTACAGCTACCAAATTTGGTACATGTAAACCTTGGAGGTCGATTATGTGCACCTCGGGGCCCTTTTTTCAAATTTTTAATTAATTAAATTGAATTTGAATTAATTAAAAATTAAGCGAAATTTTGACGCTTTTCTGCTGTAACTTCCGAAAATAGCATCGCACAAAGCTGATTTTTACATCAAGTAAAAGATTAAAAAATTAGCTTTCTAATAGTACCAGTATTTTAACATATAACGTTAATTTCTATTTTTAACGAATTTTTAAAGAAATTTTTTAACCATATTTTTCAACAATATATTTCAGACAAAACAATAAAATTTTATAGCAAACGAAAAATAATGAACGAGCAAAGGGGAAAAATAGCTGTTATTAAACTGTTGCCATCATATTGACAGAAGTTCAATTTTAAAAAATAAATTAACTATGGCAGCAAATTAAATCGAAAAAAATGTAACTTTCATCTCGTGATTGGATGAAATTAAATAAATATTAAATGTTTTCTTTTCTAAAAAATAAATACAAGGCAAATGTTTCTATGATCATTTGCAATATCTATATCATTAATTTAGTAAATCAGCATTTTGTTTATGTTAAATATGTTTGAATTTTACAGGATAAGCATTCAGATTCGTGCCAAAGGGTTAATTTTAAAATTATTAGTAATTGGCGTGCATATTGTTATCTACTGTAAACTTGGTCTAAGTAATTACAATAATAATAACATTTTATGTAACTTGAGTCAAAAAATGCATTGATGAATAACTTTTAGATTCTTTCATACTTTGCTCTGCGAGTCATATTTAACAAAATATTTTTACTAATATTTTAAGCAAAGAGTTGTTACATCAATCAATCTTCTAAACAATCATAAAAATTGACTGGTTTATAAAAAAAATGAATATTATTATTAAAAAGGGCTCCTTTTGATCTTTTCGTCCACCATCTTAAAAAAATATACCATTTCAGGTCAATCAATATCCGGAATTACTCCAGGGCTGATAATCAAATGAATATGTGTTTGTGTTTGTGTTTGTTAATGCTCCACATTGCAGACCATATGATCCAGAGATACATCACTTAGCATATACATATTTACTTTAGAGGATGAAAAAGCATACCTCGGCGGATTTTTTTTTAAAACTTAAATTAAAATTACGCTAACAATTGGAATTCTTCTGCGATAACTTCCAAAAATATTACAGTATAAAACTGTTTTTTCTTAATCCTTTTAGAAATGACTTTTTTTCATTGATATCAATGTTTAAAACTATAAATTCAGTTTCTATTTTAAGTGAAATATATATATATATATATATATATATATATATATATATATATATATACTAGCCGCCTTTGGCGACCAGCTGGTTCGCCATGAGTAATGGGTTCTAAAATTTTCAATTAAATCACATAGTCATTAGCTTTGAAGTAACTTCGGGCATTAATTGACCTGAAATGAATATTTTCTTTAAGATGATGGACTGAAAGTTCTAAAAGAACGCGTTTTCCTAATAATATTCTTTAATTTTATAAATCAGTCATTTTTAATGATTGATTAAGAAGACTGATTGATGTAGCAACTTTTATTTAAAATATTTTGTAAAATATGGCTCTCAGAGCAAAGTATGAAGAAATCTAAAACTCATTATTCATAAATGCATTGTTTGACTCAAACTACATAAAATGTAATTATTTATTTCATTTAGATCAAATTAATAGTACTAAACAATATATATGCCTATTAATAATATTTTATAAATTGGCCATTGGAAAGGAATTTGAATGCATATCCTGTATAAATAAGGATAATTTATTCAATTAATGATTTAAATATTGCAAACGATCATAGAATCCTTTGCTTTGCATTCTTTAAAGAAAATATCATATTTTACATTTATTTTATTTTATCCAGTCACGTGCTAAAAGTTGCATTTCTTTTGATTTATTTGCGATGATAGTTTTTTTTATTCGAACTTCCGGCATTCATTTATTTTATCCAGTCGCTAAAACATGATTAAAATATTTCTTTAAAAATTTGTTAAAAATAGAAGCTTACGTTATAAACTAAAAACACTGATACCGTTAGAAATCTAATTTTTTTTATCTTTCAATTGATATAAAAATCATGTTTGTACAGTAATATTTTCGGAGTTATAGTGGAAAAACGTCGAAATTTTGCTTAAATTTTAATTAATTCAAATTTTAATTAAAAAATCGAAAAAAGGGCTCCGAGGTGCACATTCCCAACCTCCAAGGTATACATGTACCAAATTTGGTAGCTGTAGGTCCAACGATCTGGCCTGTAGAGCGCCAACACACACACACACACACACACACATTGAGCTTTATTATAAGTATATATATATATATATATATATATATATATATATATAATTATATAAATATATAGATATATATATATATCATAACTCAATAACTGTCATAAATATAAGGTCACATTTTTGCTTTACTTTCAGTCTTTTAGAAAATAATAATGACTTGTATTTTTTTTGTGAATTTAATTTGTCTACAGTATTTTTCTCAATATACTAATAAAAATGTTATTTTTCAAAAAGACATCATTTTTATTACTTACACGGTTATAAAATTTACTAAATATGCGTTGCAAAGAATTGCAGGAAAGCAATTTTTTCACTTAAGGCTAACTTAAGGTGACAGTGAGTGAGGAGGAATAAATAACAAAAGGAGTGAAACTTTGGAGAGGTGTAACTTTGTCAATTTTGTCAAAAGCGCTGGACCACTTCAGTCTGGCCCTATCTAAAAAAAACTCAAAAATAGTTTCTTAAGGACTAGTGTGGTTCTTTTTAAGTGTTCCTAAAGTAAATTAAATATAATAATATAATTGCAAATTATCTATATAGCGAATGAATAAGGATACTTAGAAAAGTTTCGATTTCACTTTTAGGAATATGGTTGTAATAAAAAAACTTGTTTAAAAATCATTAGAAAATTTCATAGGGGAAAAAATAGGAAAGTGCTTATCGTCTTCTTCTAGAATACATCAGGACATCTTCCTCAGCTCTCACATGATTTTGGCGATGTCGATCATTCCGTTAAACACCGGATGACTGGGCAGGGTGAGGAATACTCAACCTTGGCTATTTTCTTATGATCGATATCAAAATTTCACTGAACCTCCGTATTTTTCAACCCATGGGTGAGAAAAATTCTTTTTCAGGATTGTGTTTGTTATTTGTGAACATGATAACTCAGAAACGAAAAAAATCGGTTATATCAAGTTGCGAACGAAACATGGTTAATTCTTGATTATTAATAAACTTTTTATTCGTGTATATGTAAGTATGATAACTCAAGAATAGATTTAACAAAATTATCTCCCCATATTAATTAAGGTGAGATTTATTTTGCTGATCTCATTTTGAAATTGAATCATAAATATATTTGCCAATATTTAGTTTAATATTAAAAGCCATTAATAAAACAGTGTTTTATTCGTGTTTTATAATTAAAATTTGTGCACGATACTCACTTTATATATCCAAACACAATTATTTTTACGAGTGATCAGTCCCACGCACAATTAGAGACATGCACTACTATTGTGTCTAAGAAACATAGAATTTTTACTTAGAAAAAAATTTTGCAATGAAAAAAAAAAAAAAAAACACGTGATGAAACTATAATCCACATGGATATTGGAATAGGAAACTTTCTTACCTATTAGCTTTTAAATATAATTAGCACTGAATTATACTTGGACACTAGAATACTTTGACAAAACCATTAATTATACTTTGATAACACTGTTGAGAACCGTTTGAAAAAATAAAATCTTATCATCATTCTAATTAGACAAACTATGTGCCATTAAAAAAGGGAATGATGGGGTTGCTCTTTTCAAACTCTTTTTAATCTAAATTGCTGAAATAAATCATCAATATTAACAGCTTATTAAATGTAAATATACTTGAGAGTTTTTCTGTAAGGCATTAAGCAAGAACGAAGCATTAAAATCAACATTAAGTAATGAAAATGAATTGCAACTAACGCTGTGTAAATAAAGAAATTAATAACACTAATGCATTATGTAGCCGTTTAAGTAAAGGACGCTATAAAATATTCATGACACCAAATATCTCGTGTTACTTCTCCTTTATGTTGGGAGGGTAATTTATTATGATCTATTATGCTAAAAAAGGTATTTGCATACGAAATTTGGTATGAATTGAGGTTATTAAGGGAAATATGTAAACTTATGCAAGTGATATTGAAAAAGTAAGTGTTTTGCGTCCATAATTGCAAAATGACACTTATAGTAATACAGATTAATTCTCCATTATGAACTTAAAGAATGACATACTTAAATTAGATTTTTCCATTCCTAAAATTGTAATACTTCTTATACTATAATTTCTTAGAAACTAGTAATTAAATAACAAGCTTCAACTAACATATAAAGTACATAAAAAATTTTAATTAGATTTCGAGCCATTCTTTTCTAAGTTAATTTATATAATATTAGGTAAGATTGTTAAATGATCAGAATATTGTGAAGTCTTGACGTAGAAACGAATAGTTTTCAGAAATTTAGTTCGGTACACAGCTGCTTGATGCTCGAATTTCTCCGATTCTTCAGGAGGCACGTCATGTATCACTTTATTAATTCCTTTTCGTACATTGACTCGAGCATCGGTACATAATTTTTGATAAGTCAATGCAGTATTTAATTTTAAAAATAAAAATTACTTTAAAGCGCTTAAATATACCAGGCGTCTTTCGCTAACGTACGTGGACTGAAATAATAATAAATGTGCCTAAAAGAATTCATCAACTGATTAGGAAGTTAAATTAATATATCGTAGGTCAGAATACGAAGAGTTTCATTATAGGCTTGAAAATCACTGCTCAGTTTTTCAAGCAGAACTTTTTGCAATATTTCAAGCTTTAAATTGGAAAAACCATAACAAACCGAATTTGCATTATCATATTTTCACTGAATGCTTGAGGTATTAAAGGCTCTACAAAAATTTAATCCAAAGAATAATTTAATAGAAGATGTTTAAAGTCTGGTAGATGGTAATATGTCATTACATTGGGTTAAAGCCCACATTGGTATCAAAGGCAATGAATGAACTAGCTGATCTGGCTGCCAAAGCTGCTTCGATTAAAACCTACAATAGACTATGACCTTGGAGAATCCGACAGATCAATCAAAAATCGTCTTCGTAAAATTCTCATCGATGAATGGCAATCAAGATGGGAAAATAAGGAAACAGGCCGCTTTACTTTCAATATATTTACTCAAGTAAAAAGAAATAGATGTATTAACAATAAATATTTAGCCCAGTTAACCACAAATCATTTACTGTCCCCGCATTACCTTAAAAGATTCAATCTGAGGAACTGTAGTTGTAGATGTGGTAACGATTATGACGACATTCTCCACTACATTTTCCATTGCCCTATTCTTCATCATCTCAGAAATTTTACTAAGCCTCAACAACATATCTCTCAAATTTTGTAAAATAATAAACTGTCTTTAGAAGCCCAAAATATTTTGGATTTCCTGTATCACAACGAAAGCAGAATTTTCCAAACGGAATAATAATTTGTCCTATTATCGCCTATCCGGATCGCCTAGCTCTCCAATTGTTTTCTTTTTTGGCAAGAGGAAAAGTACTCTTTCTCGATTATATCTAGTGATAAATCAATTTTTCTAGTGTAAATGTTTTTCAGCAGTTTCTGACTTTAAATGGATTTTATCATTAGCCTTTCTTCAAAGTTTGCGCAGAGAAATTCAAGCACTGCTAAAAGTGGGCTATATTCTGTTTGAAAAATTGCAGAAAGAGCTTTGTATCTGTAGCTTTTTGTTCCGGAAAATGGACTATTCTTTTATTTATATTTTTATATTTATTTATATGTTTTTATTTATTTATTATTTTATTATTTTTCTTATTATTTATTTGTCTTTCTTTCTATGCTTTTATTTTCTTTCTTTCTTTGCTTTTATTTTTTTTCAATGTTTTTTTGGCGCTGCCTTTAGCTTATTTTGCATCTTGTACACGTGCATAGGAAAGTTATGTTTGAATAGCGAGTATTTTGATAGCTATTTAAATTCTATTTTTTTAATTGTAATTGTAAGCTTTTCACAGGTGTAACGTCACTTTGGGCACACTACTAATCATCATTAGAATACATCAGAATCGTAGGTCAGGTGGGTAAGACAATTTGGAATCGAGTTTTCAGTTTTTTGAGATTTGATGGGGTATGAAGAAAGGGAGGGGACACACATACAGTTGCTAAAGAGGGAACGGGAACAAAATTGCCACGACTGAAGAGACACGTCTGAGACATGAATGCCTTATTTAGAGCTTAAGAAGCTGTTTCTGAAGGAAACCATCCATCAACTACCAAGCGCTAGTATTATGATGCACCATCTTGTTACAACACAAAATCATTATTTAACTGCGGGAGAAGTGAGTTTAGCAATTTTTTCTGCGTATATATGCCCAATGACAACATTCTTCGCAAAGGAATATAACCCATTAATTCCTTCCTTCAAAACTTTAAAAAAAAACCTGTTGTCTTTTGGGGAGTTTCTCTAATGTCTAACAATTTTATACTTTATTTAAATTGTAGCCGTTTACCTTGCTGTTTTGCTGAAAGTTTTTTCGTCAGAAAAAATATGAATGAAATTGGGAATGAACATGGTAAAGTCAGCTCAAGATCTTTAATAGTATTAATAACATAGGACTGTTTTCTTTTTCAATGATCTACAATTTTTTTTTTTTTTTTTGCTAGATATCAACAGTTTTAGAAATATTTCAAATTCTGTTGAGTACTTCAAATACATTCTGTGCTTGTTATCACCATGTGTGTTGAATAACTTAGCATATAATTTTTTAGGATTAACTTATCTCAAATTGCATGGATAATGGGCTGTTTAGATTAAGATTAGATCAGAGTTGGAATTGTGTTTAAGCGCATTTAAAAATTAAAGCAATCATTGAGTGATAGTGACAAGCTTACTGATAGCATTAAATAAAAAAATCAAGATAAAAATGCAAATTTTATAGCTTAGACCTTGACTGTGAAAAGAAAAGAAGTCATGCATGTAACCACAATATAACCGCAAGCTTAACCTCAAATGCTTTACTTTGTTCCTTTTATGTGCACTTTGGATAGATTAAGAGGAAACTAAAAAAAATATTTTTATAAAAGAAATTTTCAAAAAACTTATGCTGTTAAAAAGAAATTGAAACACAGCCAGTCTGAAGAACCATAAAGCAAAAAATTTAAAATTATGATTACAATCATGTTGTTTTCATCAAAGCTTCTAAAACTATGACTCCCGAGAGAATTATGAACACTTTTGAAGCATATAGTGTTATATTCTCCAACGTCAAAAAATGATTAAGAAAACGAGTTTGATTAGTTTCTTAAAATTTATCAAAAAGCTTTAATATATGAATTTATGCGATGTATATGAATTATTCGTTTAATCTCCTTTTGATATGTATGTTCACACTAGTGTATGTTCATACTAAATGCTTTTTGATGGTACATGGATCACAGAAAC
Source organism: Argiope trifasciata (assembly GCA_026543055.1). NCBI lineage: Eukaryota > Metazoa > Arthropoda > Arachnida > Araneae > Araneidae > Argiope > Argiope trifasciata. The sequence goes on from JAPMOQ010042073.1 coordinate 19,285, forward strand.
TTAAGTATTTATTCTAAAAGTTATCGATAATTTCGGAATATGAAAGAGTAAATCCCATTTATACACTGCTTGTGCCTAATTTGTATAAAATGTCATAATTTTCATCAATAAACAATACCTCGTATAACATATGTTTAAGCATTAGAAAGTTTTGATTTAAAAAAGTATTCTATAAAGAATTGTTCTTCCCTTCCCCCCCGCCAACATTAATTTTGCATAGATCATGGCCAAAGGTAGAAAAAGGCTCAAAGTTAGTCAGGTATACAAAAACAACAAATTTGAGCTCAGAAACGCTAAGAAAGTCGCTAAATGTATTTCTTTGTCAGTAAATTAAGTAAATTAAAAATGCCAGCAGATAAATTGAACAACGCTGACTTAATTAAATGGAAATTAGTAATCTCTCCACAATCCAGGTGCATGAATAACAATTTTAAAATCGTAACAAAATGACTAATAACATAATTATAAATAGGACGTAGTATTATCAGAAAACTTTGAAATATTTAAAAAAGTGTTCATAAGACTTGTCGCCCGAAATTATGCAAACTTAGCATGTTGCTATAAGGCAATTGTTTTCTAGTGCTATTATAAATTTATTCTCCATTAAATCTGTTTTGTATATTTCATCTCATGTATGCTTTTCTTTTACTTAATACATTAAATCATTCAAAGAAACCTTTGACTCCCTTTTAGTTTCTTACCTTATGTTCCTATTGTAGCAATTGCTACCGCTTTATATTTAATTTACCGTTAAAATTTGTAAAGGACTTTTTGCTACAATCTGTATATTCCCAGTAAATGAATTAATTTGAAGAATAATAATATTAACAATAAAACAAATTGTTAGCATTTTTTTAATAGTTTTACTTCTTTTTATCGTTTTCAAATTTTCTGTACTTTCCAATTTTCAGCACTTCTCATATATACGCATTAATATTCGGAGTTTTGCTTCTTATACTTAAAGCGCCACAGAAGTATTTAAATTCTAGTTCAATGACAAATAATAGAATATTTATATGAACGAGTTACCAACTACAGCTTCCTGACTTAGGGGTAACCCATCTCTCTCCTAATCTGATGTCCCTGGTTCATAGTCCCAGTTCAGGCGTTGGTGTTCTATTTGCGAAGTGTATGAATGTGCCCCCATGTGGAAAGGGGGTTGTACACCTATCCCCCTATTTACACGGCACCCGGTTTACATGATTTCACTTTTACACGGTTTTTAAATTTGCACCAACCCGGAATTCATCTAGTATCTAATTCATCTAGCATCGAACTTGAATCGCATCAACCACTATCGAGTGATGAAAGTGATATCATACCAATCAGGAATAAAATATTGAGAGTCTACGAAAGTGATAACAGTAACTAAATTTCTGATTAAATTTTTTAATTTATATTTCTCGTTTCTATATGTAAAATGAATTACATAAATATACCTTATATTTTTGTTATTTTATAAATAAACAGTTATTTTTATGTTTTTAAGATATATTTAGTTTTATTTTACGTTGAAATAAATGACTGAATTAAGCACATTTTAGTTTGTTTTCGATTTACACGGTTTTACGTATAAGAATCAACGATTTCGATTTACACGGTTTTCTAAGGAACCTATCTTCAGTGTAAATCGGGGGATAGGTGTACAAGCAAATGAGATACATGAGTAACTAAGAAGTCCTCTTAGTCCTAAATAGCGTTACAGAAAACAAGAGATGCTCTCTCAGCTTAGAATCACTGACTTCGTCAGCGGGTTTGTCCATGTCAAATGCCATTAGAAACAACAATTTACAAATTGTAAGCGATCTAATGTTTTATATATAAGCGAATTTCAGAATTTAAATAATTCTTAAGAAAGAATGGCAACTAAGTAATTAGCTAGAATCTTGGTATTTATAAATCTTTAGAACAGTAAAAATTTCTTACAGGCGAAAATTTTCAAATGCAAATGTATGAAGCACTAGCTGATACCAGGCGCCTTGCTGCCGCAGAAGAAATAATTTTGGAAATATCGTTTGAAATTTAAAATAGCTGTCTTGTTTCATTCGGAGTGATAGAAAGAATGATATCTATTTTCGTATCGGAAATGAATACATTCATTGAAATTGAGTGATACATAAAGGAAAAGTGTAAATAATATGAATTTTTTTTTTAATTTATTATTCAAGTCTTTAGAGTTGACAATATTGTTTTTGTTTTTCCATCTTCAGCAGAAACCAATAAGTGCAAGTAAAAAGTCTTCAAAGTTTTATCGCGATCGGTTGAGCGGTACGGCAGTGCATAACAGACATACAGACAAACATTCATTTTTATTTATGTAGATGTAGTTTCGTTGCTATGCAGAACTAAGTATTATAATGTTACGCATTAAAATATTTGATTTTCTTTGGGTGTAAACGTCAAGCTGCAATTGCAATTAATTCTCTGTGCCAGCACTATATTTCGCTATTTGCAGAACTGAATCTTAGATGATACTACACTGCTGTGGAAAAAATTTTCCAAATTACCAATTACAATCAAATTTTAATTGGTTTTGATCGTTAACTAACCTCACATTAAACAATTCCATTCCATCTTTAAAAATTATTTCTTTTCAAACATTATTGTTTAGAGCATTATAATGTGCTATGTTAAGTAATATTACATGTGTATTGATTTACAAATCCAGCTTCTTTACTTTTAAATTTCCATTTTTTTTTGCAAACAATCTTTTGGTATATTTAATTGCTTGTAAATATGAATCTTAAGAGGAACTAAACTGTTATGGCATACATTATTTCTGAATTATCCAACACAAAATCATCGAAAAAAATGAGATGAAACCATCACGTTTTTAAATTATTTCTTTCCGACATAAAAGATTAATTCTAAACAGAAAATAAAATGCTTTTTTTTTCCTGGTATAACATAATTAAAAGGAAAGGTAGTATGTACAAATCCAGAACTTACTTATTTTACGGAACAGATGTAGTGGCAACATTCCGTTATGACAACCGAGAAATGTTTGAAATGCAGGTCAAAAGAATAAAAGAAAAAGCAAATCTTCTTTCAACACTTTCAGTGATTAAACAATCACAAATCAATTGCGATGGAGAATTCGAGCAAAGAATATTTTTCGTGCACACTTACAACGCAACACATTTGTACTGGTGGTTCCGTTTTTGTTTCTGTTGATGAGTATTTTGAAGCAACGTATTTATCACTTTTGAACATTCGTCGTCGCGTTTCGTCAGAAAACTATTGCATTTTAAACTAAGAAATTTAGAATAACTTCACAGTTTGGGTGTAAATGAACAAAAAAAAAAAATGTATTAGTGGTAAATAAAAATGGATTGATTCAATTTAAAATTATCAATTATTCTGAGAATTTTAAGCCTACACTTATTGTCACTTTCTTGATGCTGATTTACAAATAAATTATAGGTATATTGGAAAATATAATAAACAAATTAAGTTATGAACTAAATTTTTGTATTAAATTTAAGGAATTAAAATGCCACAATCACTTAATTAAACATTTGTGTCATAAAATTCTGCTATTTGAAGTGAAAAATACTAACCAATAAACATTTTATTAATTTATTACTAAATTTAATTTTTCATTGTCGAATTTTCCAATTGTTTTTAAACAGACAAAAAACTTAAATGAATCAAATACGCAAACTATGAAAGTAAATGTAATAAAATGTGCTAAAAGTTATTTAGAAGTTTCAATAAATTACTTTTCTTTTTTTAAACAAATGGTTGACTTTTTCAAATTGAAAGTTAGCTTATGTGTTGTGAACAAACTAAATTCATTTTTTTAAGTACACACTTTTGTAATATACTAAAAAAAATTTTTTTCCGGAACCCTAGCTTAAGGGTTGTGCGTTTTCCCTGTGATCTGTGGGTCCCGATTCGGGCATGTTTGTTCTTCTGTGAAGCAGCTAAGTCGTGAACTTAACCCTAGTTGACGTTACTGAAAATTGTTCACTAGGCTTAAGTTGTTGGCATATAATTGTCAGCGGGCCTGTAAAGTGCCATAAGTCACATCTCAAATATATTCCTTCATTTTAATTGTTTTTTTATTTTTAAACTTTGATATTTGTTTTTTCTCAAGCACTCTACTAGGTGGCTGCACTGGTATGGAATCAAAATATGATTTAATTGATGAATAATTCAAATTAAGCTTTAAAAATATTAAAATGGTGCATTGCCTACCGAGAGATACACATGTGTACAAAATTTCAAACACTTTAGAAAGTGAGCAAAAAATCGCTGATAAAATTCTACCCTCATAAATTTGAAACGAGCTAAATTAAATATGTGTTTAAGATAATTCATACACAATGTTTGATATAGTTCATTTAATCTGTTAAGCATATCTCGTGTCAACGTATTTTGAAGTGGAAATCGAATAGGATTCCACGGAATATCTCGCAAGCAGGAAAAATGTGTTACGTGAGAAGTTAGTTCTCGTGCTACAGAAGTTCCAGTTTTGACTGATAAATATTGCCTAGGTAATAGAACTATGCACAATGCAAGTGAATTTTTTTAACGTTATTGATAAATGTTAAAAACGGAGATCAATAGATGTTAATTTTTATTATGAAGATAAAATTGCAATTTAAATGTGTCAGTGGCCATTTTATTTGACGAATTTAGCGTTGCGATTGTCAGAAATTTTCTTCTAAAGGAATTTGAAGGTATACTAATCAAGAATTAAATTAGCTTTTACTTACTTAAGTACAACCTAAACTTTTACATAATTGCGAATCCGTTTTTTAAAATGGTATGAACTTTGGATTCTTATCCCTTTGTTCTGGTAAGGACATTAACCCTGAATATTAGGACCAGATAAGGATATTTCGTATTGGACATTCTAAAAATCTCTTTTCAGTCAATCTATAATATTACAATGCTTTATAATTTTACATATAAAGATAAATTCACTCTATCACAAATTTTTTAGACTTATACTTGATTGTTTGTAAAAACAAGTAATATTTATATATAAAAATTATAATTCAATTCCTACTAAGGTCAACGAAGAAAAAAAAATCTAGTTACTTTTTATTAAATAATTATCCAAAAAATCATTAAGTATCCAAAAATTATTAATTTTCGCAAAAAGTGAACACGAATTCTTCACCTTCATATGAAAAATACTGAAATCCTTGCATTTTACCGATTAAGATACAGCTTGTTGGCTTCAACTTTCATTACATACTGCTAAAACTCTATTCAAAGTATTAAAAATTAATTTAATTTAATTAATGAATTAATACTTGGAAAAAAACTATATTAACATCAAATGTCATCCACTACAAGTTTAAAAAATGAATTTGAACTTGAGAGAATTTTATTAACGATAGAAAATTTGAACAAGATATACAAATAAATATAAATATAAGGAGAGTGTGAACTAATAGTCGGAATTGAAAAACATTAAACGTCATGTAAAATAACAGAGTTTAAAAGTGAGGTGTGGAATAATTTTTAAGAGACAATATTTTTCTACAAAATTAATGCAAAAATTTTGTTGGGGGAAATAATTTCACAGTTCATTTCTAGTAAAAACTTCTAGAATCTCGATTTAAACAGATTTAGACTCTTTGTATTGTGAATAACATGAAAAGAACTGGTACAGGATTTTACACAATTGCAGAAAATAAAAATTAAGCAACAAAAATGTTGTTACCATCATCGACATTCATTGATTGAAAATCTTGAACATAATCAACTCGAATAAGATTGAAGTCTACTCAATTCTTTCTCTTACTGAAAACCTATGTAGGATTGCTAAGGTACGTCTAACATTTTTTCAACCAGGAAATTGCGACTTTTGTTGTTCTTCAGCTTTTGTCTTTATGACATGCTACTTTCTTTAATACTTGTTTATACGCGAATGTGGCATGAATTACTGTTTTCTCCAGTTTTTATGTTTTATTTATCTTCCCTAATTGCAATCTTGAAATCGCCCTTTTTTTGTTTGCAGCTTGCGCAGTACTTTTTTTACCCAATTGTTTTCTTCTGCCACGTCATTTCTCATTAAATTCTCGGAAAAATGGCCACTCCCTATTAATAATTTTTTTTTCTGTCTCTCTTGCATTTTGGCTTTATTTAGCATTCTCTCAAAATTCGTGGGCATCATTTTAATTTCAGTAGCATTAAGTCTATCTTCGTTAGTTTCAATAATAATTAATAGTTTCTTTCTTTATTTCTTTCTTTTAGGCAGATTCCTTATGGGAAGACAACAAATTGCAATGGTTCTTATGACACGACTTGGAGAAAATTTCTGCAGATCTTTATAGATCATAGTCCCTAGAACACAAAACATCCTACTTTCAAAAGTATATAAAGTAAATGAATAATTGTGTTATATGAATTCGTTAAAAACGAAAAAAAAAAAAATCTTGTTAAGTAAGAGTAAAAATAAGAGTTCATAAATGGCTCATATGGCTCAAAGAGGTAGGAAATGATGGGAGTTTGATATTTTCATTCAATTATAAATTTCTTAGTATTGAAGATGCTTAATATGTAATATGCTTTTACCCATTTTATCGATTCCTTTTCAAATTAAATACTTGCCATAAGTTGAATTAGCTCTCTTATTAGAAAAAAAGTAAGCATTTCAAATAATGAACAAATAAAAAAAAATCGGACTTGAAACATCCCTTAAGTTCCACAAAGTAGATGTAAATAATCAACACTTTAATACTCAGGCACTGACATCCTTTTTGACGATTGATTTCGATCCATAATTTAACGCTTCCAGCTTCTTTTCTATTTAACTACATGACATAAATTAAGTAATAATATTACAAATATTACAAATAATTACAAATATTAAACATACTAAAGTACAATAATATCATATCTAGAGTGAGTCTCAATAATAGATTCGAAATCAATTACCGACTTTAATATCAAATCAGAGATTTCCAAAACAAATATTAAATATACTAGATATATTTACGCATAAAAAAAATCAAACCTGTATGCACCCTAAATCTCCGCAGAATAAAAATAAATAGTATCTACTAAAGTGCCAAGACAAACAAGAACAAGATTGTTCTTCCTACTATAAATTACAAAAATATCAAGATATCTGGAGTCTCAATGACAGATTCGAAATCGATACCCAGCGGAAACATCCAATCAGATGTTCAAGGACACTTGAGTCTTCTAAAACAAATATTAAATATATTTACACCTAAAAAAAATTCAAACCTGTATGCACACTAAATCTGCTCAGAATAAAAGTAAAGAGTACCCACTATAGTGACAAGACATTAGACTGTTCTTCCTATAAAATACAATAATATCAAATCTAGCTTCTCGGTGATAGATTCGAAATTAATTCCCAACGGAAGCACATCAAATCAAATGATCAGGGTCACCCGAGTCTCGCAGAATTTGCGATATTTCAAATCAGTTGGAGACGGAAAGTATGCTGTTTTTGATTCACATAAATCAGGAAAGTCTAAGATTCAGGGTCAAACACTTTCCATTCCTTTTCTGATACGAATGCCACGTGACTCAGCGTTGAAGTTTCGCTTTTAGCGTGGGAGCTCTAACTGATCGTGTCAAAGGTTAAGACCGGTCCGCCTTAAGTCAGCGGTTTATGGTCGTTCCCAACGTCACGGCTGTTTATGGACGATGAAATGTTTGTAGACAACGAGCATTAAAATACTACTGTTCTGTCACTTCAGATGTCAGATTACATAAAACGTGTGAACAAAACCAGGTTGAACAAATTGACGGCTTCATTGAAATGCAAATCAAGATACTTGCAGTTTAAACACAGAACAGGACTTGGATTGCAAAACTGTGTTTTTTTTTTTTTTTTTGGCAAAAAGCATTTAACTATGTTGCCTGTTTCACAATGGCGTGGCCACCCAATTTTTAATACAAATGAATATTTAATATTGCAGCAATCATATTTATTCATAAGTTCTGTGGAAATTCACTGAGTCGAACATTTCTAATGAGTTCGAACTTCGGTAATTCATTCACTGAGTTGAATTATTTTAGTTAGCCCAAACTTTCAATCATTAGAGATTGTAAATGAACAACTCTTAAGGCCATTAAATCATTCATTGATTTTACTTGCTATAAACGGTGTATTCGATTAAAAAATTATTTCGATAAAAACTTTCAACCAGTTTAATATGAATCGCTCTCTTTGTTTTGAAGATTTGTGGTACACTTGTAGTTTTCAATTTGTTGTATAGTTTAGTTTAGTTATATTAGCGACTGATTTTAAAGAAACACTAGAGCTGCTTTAGGACGGACCCGGTAATTCTGAATCTCAATCAAATGATGAAGACGACACTTGGACTGACACCCTTCTCCAAACTCCCACACCGCACTAATATTTTATTCAGGTCTCCTCCTCATCATAAGCCTCACCGAAATTTCGAAGGTGTCCTAAAGTAGGCCTAGTGTTGCTTTAAAATGGGGATCTAAAATAAATAAATTCAATTCATGGTGTTATGTACTGCTTATTTACTAAAGATGTTTAATTATTTATTAATTATCTTTTGAAAGTATTTTATTTTTAATATTATCGTCACTCTGGTGTTAAAATTACTTTCTGTTCATTTGTAAATTAAATACTGTATATAAAATTTGTTAGTTACAAAAAAATAAGCTTTAACTGTCATTCTTAATTTAATAGTTATCGGTTTCCACTCCTGTGCTCATTTTTAGATATAAATTTTCTGAATTAAAGTTTTAGGATGAAGCAAATTTTATTATTCCTTCACAATTTCGACAAAATCGAGTTTTTTTTTTTATACTGAACATCTCTTCTTCTAATAAAATCGCTTTCATTATTCCCTAAACCGCATATTTAGCTTTTCGGTGAATTGCCAAATATGAATGCTATAAAAATTTGTTTCACGAAATAAAACTTAGTTCAGAATACAAGATGAGATGTTGTACAAATAATCAAAAAACGCTACATTTTTTATGTTTGAGGGCAGTAATCCAACTCAGAAATGAGATTAATAAAATTAATAATTAATTATTGACAGGAGAGATGGAATAATTCCAACAAGGGTGGAATAATCTATGAACATTTTAAAAGCATTTCTTTTAACCGAATTGTGGGTGATTTTTATCTTAACCAAGTGTACACTGGACTTAAAATATTTTCTGTACATCAAAGCCGTTTCTTTGACTAAAATTCGACTTGTCAGTGTAGCACTGAAGAAGGTTCTGAAATTCCTATAATCAACGATATAGCGAGCGCACAGACTCAGATGGTCAAGAAGTTGGAAGTATCTTGCTGTCGAACTCTTAAAAATTCCTGTCATTAAATCTTCTATTAAGGACATTTTGTCAAAACTCTTGGCTTTAGTTATCGCCTAGTGTAAAAAGACCAATATGCGTTCTCTCTAGAATGTCCTTTGTTTTTTTGCAAGTATCCAATATCATTAAGTGTCGTGTGTCGTCGAAGTTGTTCTTCCTTGACCCCATCAAGCTTCCAGTATATCCTCTGGCTAGATAGGGGTATTATATCTATGTTTGAGGACTATGTTAAAAAGTGAAAAAATGCTCTTCAAGTTTTATGAAAAAATCTCTTCAATACAAATCAAAATGCACTGCCCTTTCATCGAACCAGGGCTTTCAATAAAATGACTTTCAAGGAATCCGAATAGTTAAGTACAAAAAGAGCTATTTCGATAACAACAACAACAAAAAAAAGAGTGAAACTGGATTGCCAAAATTATATTTAAAACAAGAACTGCCTGACATTCTGAACATTTAGGCCATGTTTTTCAATATGCAAGTTATGATGAAGGAATAAAAAAAATGGTCAGATGGAGTTTAAAAATTTTTTTTTAAATATATTGGCAAAAAATATTAAAAATACAAAAACATTAATTAAATAAAATAAACGCAACTATACGGAACAAATACGCCATGAAACAATCTACAGCGATAAAATAGTGAATGAAATTATATCAATGACAGTTCCTTATTGGGCACTAGTTGTCATTGTTAGCAAGAAGATAATAGTTACGAGTGAAGCTATTGTTCAATTTCAATAAAAGATCTCATTATTCTTCCGGAACGTTAAAAAAGGGAAATATTTTTTTTCTTTTGAAAAAAAAAGCTCTGGAATGGATTTAGTAATCGAATTCAGAAGAAATCTTGATAATTTCCTGAATGAAAAGTAATCTCATTTTAATTTAACTCATTTTATATGATGTGATAAATAAGCATTTGATTTTCCGTTTTATTTTCAAATAAAGAGGAACCATTGCTCTTATTGCACATCCTCAAGAATAGCAGAGATATATCAAGTCTATGAAGTTGTGCTCCCTAAAGAAGTCCAATAGTAACAATGGATTTTCTATAAGATCCTGCCTGGAGAGACCCAGACAAATAAGATTGAAATCACATGAAGCATCTTCTGTAAACCACTGTAGCAGTGTTTGAAACCCTTAGAATATTTCATAATTCTAGGTTGTACCCACTGAAAAAGCGAATAAAAGTAATCTTACCTTGCTTATTACTATCAAAAGTGAGGAGTCTTCTCTTATACTAGTGATATACTGGTGAAGGCAAACCAAGTGATTTTATTTTGACTTTTAGCTCTAGAGTAAATTTCCATTTAGGTAAGAGTTTCAGTAGGCACTGAGGTATCAAAAGCTCCTGCTTTAGCCAGAGTGTCTGCAATCTCATTATCTTTGATGCTAACATGAAATGGTATCCATTATAAGTGGATCTGATGAGACAAGGAAATGCGTTTTGGGTTTTATACTATACTCACTTCCACACTACCATTTCGCCAAATGTTGAGCTTCTACTATCTGACAAAATTCAGATTTCATTTTTATGAGTGAGTGTCTTGAGTAATCCCAGTCCTTCACTGATGGCAATAAGCTCGCAAGAATCATTTAGATGTAAGAACAAAATTGTGACTTCAAATGTTTTAGTTTTAAAAATAACTAATGTCTTAAAAAGGATTTTCCTTTCAGAGATTGATATGTTTTCCTTTTATAAATTTCCATTTAGGTAAAAGTTTCACTTGCCACTGAGGTATCAGAAGCTCCTGCTTTGGTCGAAGTTTCCGCAATCTCATTACCCTCGATTTCAATATGAGAGAGTATCCATTGTAGGTTAATTTGATGATACAAGGAAAGGTGTTTTAGTTTGTGGGTATATTCACTCTCACATTACCATTTCGCCAAATGTTGAATTGAGCTTCAATTATTTGAGAGAATCCAGATTTCAATTTTTTGAGGGAGTGGCTTGAGTAATTCCAGTGTTTCATTCATGACAATAAAAACTCGCTAAGAATCTTTTGGATGTAGGAACAAATTGTGACTTCAAATGTTTTAGTTTAAGAGAGTTACTGATGCTTTAAAAATTATTATTATTATCAATATTGATATACTTCTAATACTAGCGTACCTGACTGGTTTTATTTTACTTATTTAATTTTTAAATTTATGTTTATTATTTCAAGCATTCGAAATTTATTGAAATATCACTGCTTTATTTGATATCCTGTATGCAAAAGATGCATCAAATGAACTGCATTTAACTACGATAAAAGAGAGAAATGTTATATATTATAGTAAAGAGTTAATTTTTATGAGCTTGCTAAAATTAAAGTTAAAATATATAGCATTAAAATTTTTGTCGTTAAAATATGATTTGTTTTTAACATGGTTGATATATTTTTTATGTCCGTTTTAAAACGAAAAGGACATCGTTTAATTTAACTAATTACTTAAATTTAATGACAAAGATGTTGATGCAAATAACTCGAAAAGGATGTTTTTAAAAATGAGTTAAGATTAAAGAAGAAAACTACAACAAATAATTTGGTTTAAACAATAGGTTAAAAAATATTGAAAGGATAAATGTTTTGAAATTCAAATCTTTTTTGTCTGATTATACTGTATTTTCAATATTATATATATATATATATATATATATATATATATATATATATATATAT
>JAPMOQ010042091.1:0-11305 GCA_026543055.1 Argiope trifasciata
ATGGCTGCAAGTGATCTGCAAGCAGCTGAACATAACCATTTCCAGTCAATGATCGGTTCAGTTGCACCAGAGGACCGAGTCCATGCCATGTAAAAACAGCCCACACCATTATGCAGTCACCACCAGCTTGAACAGTTTCTTGCTGACAGTTTGGGTCCATGGCTTCGTGGCGTCTGCGCCACACTCGAACTCTACCATCAGCTCGTAACAACTGAAATCGTGACTCATCTGACCACGCCACGGTTTTCCACTGGTCTAAGGACTAGTCGATATGCTCACGAGCCCAGGAGAGTTGCTGCAGGTGATGTCGTGCTGTCAGTAAAGGCACTCGAGTCGGTCTTCTGCTGTCATAGCCCAAGGAAGACAAATTTCGCCACACCGTCCTATCGATAACGTCCCTCGTACGTCCCACATTGATTCCTGCAGTTATTTGACGAAGTATTGCGTGTCTATTAACATTGACCATTCTACACAGACGTCGGCGGTCTCTGTCGTTAAGTGCAGGTGGTCGCCCACTGCGCTGTCCATGATGGGATGCGATGCCTGAAATTTCATACTCTCGGCACACTCTTGATTTTGTGGATCTCGGAATGTTGAATTCACTAACGATATCCGCAATGGAATGACCCATGCGTCTAGCTCCAACTAACATTCCACGTTCAAAGTCTGTTAATTCTCGTCGTGCCGCCATAAATCACGAAAAACCTGTTCACATGCATAACTTGAACACAAATGAAAGCTCTGGAAAACGAACTGCGCATTTATACTTTTTAGCTGCGATACTACTGCCATCTGTATATTTGCATATTGCTATCCCATGACTTTTGTCACTTCATTATATAATTCAACTTTGATTTAATCATGTGAGAGCTTAATCCTTTTTTGTTAGGAAGTGTTGAATAATTGAAGGCAACAATGAAATGGAGCTTGAAATCGAGTAGTCAACATTCATCAACATATTTTAATTGCATATATTTTCTTACCTGCTTTTACCAGCGTTGCGTTATTATTTATTACATATACTTCTTTGAAAACAGATGCATTTTTAAAAGTTTGATGTAGAACTTTATGTAGCATTTTATCTTTTCTCGAGTGGGGAGATATTGCTTTATTTATTCCTAAGGAGAAAAATTGACAGATTTGACTGCAATTCTAAGATTCATCCATTGTGAAACTGTTTTATGATATCAGACATTAGAAAATAGCAATTTGTGCTTACAAAAATTTTGTTTCATAAAAATTCTATTTAAATTTTTGTTGGTAAATAGTTTATCATGTATATACATATAGAAAGAGAGGGGGATAGAGAGCGACAAAAAAGTCCCTTGATTGTTTCAAACCGGTTTAAATTGGTTAATATTTAAATTAATGAAGACAAATAATGATATTTAAAAATAATAATGTTCTTACATAATAAGTTTTTATAAGTCATAAGTCATAAGTTTTTCACCAATACAGTAACTTAAACAGGTTGGCGCAGTAGTTGTTCCAACAACCTAGATCTACACTGTCAGATATAAGATGGTCAGAAAGCACAATCATTGGCTGACAGGATGAAAATTGCTGCTTAGTTCCGACGATGCAATGATATACCCCTTTTTTGTTTTTTTCTTTTTTCTTTTTGCGTATGCATTTGTAAAATTTAGTAGGGATTTTTTTTAGTTTGAAAAAATTGAACGCTTAACATAGATTAATTCCGTCATGTTTTGTATTAGTTCTTTCTGATGGTAGGTTGTGTTTTGTTTATGTTATTTGCTATTTCCTTTCTATAGTTTTCCAAATTTAGATATGTTGAATTTTATATATATATATATTTATTTTACCATGTTTTTTGTTTAAATATCTATCATTTAAATACGATATTCAGTGAAAAAGAAAATTTCAGGGTCTCCAGAAAGGCAGTATATATCCAAGCATGAATCTACCTTATGAAATTGTGGCAAACATAAATCAATCCCTTTCTATGCATGTGTTGCCAATTGGCCGAGATAAACCCGAAATGAATGTAAACTTTAATTTATTGGGTATTTCAAATAGATATTCAAAAATACTTAAGTCAATTTCTGAAAAATCCTCACCGATATGTGAAACACGCTGATGTATAAAGTATTCACGAATTCTGAATATTTCTGTAGTTTTATTTGGCATCACATATTAAGTCGGAAAAATTCAATAATCCAAAACATAGTATCAGAAGCGAATTGAAATTTTGACCATTTATTTTCTAAATAAAAAGAGTGATTTCCGTGGCATTTTATATCGTCAGATTTTCTAACCTAGCAAGATTTCGAAATTATACTTTTGCCATAAATGGCTGCTGAAAAGGGCGGAATACAGGCTGTTTTCGAACTCATCTGTAAAACAACGGGAATCACAGATGGTAAGCTTCCTACGAAGAACATCTTTAACTGGTTAAAACAGGCTGGGATCATCAGCAAAGACACTGGAATATCTGAGCATGATGTGACCAAAGTACACGCAAAACATTCAGATGACAAGAAACATATGACCATTGAAGAGCTGCAAAAATGCATTGTTAATGTCGCCAAGGAAAAGGAAATGGATCCCAAAGAGCTTATGGACAAACTCGCTAAAGCAGGGCCTCCGCAAATGGCCAAGGTGGAAGAAATAGCAGAGAAGTTGGGAGCTAAATTTTCAAAATAAATCCTTTTCTTATAATTCAAAAAAGATTTTACGAATCAATTATTATTGCAAATTATTCGCTATGCTTTCAAAATTGTATAGTTTTTAAAATATTTGCATAAGAATTCGTCGCCAAGAGCTTATAAAATATGAATTTGCGTGCTAACTAATTTGGTGTATTTATAACTTGCATAATTTATGTATTTGGGGAGGGGGGGGGGGTTCCCCAAAAAGCATTCCATTAATTTCATTTTTTTCAAAACTTGGGATAAATAGATGGTAACTTTACAGAAAATCAAATTTTTCTAATATTTTTTTTTCGATACAAGAGTTACAAATTTAAATATTTTACTTAAAAATATATTAATTTGGGTCGATCCTATTTTAGCCCATCTCTGACGCCAATTTAAAAACTCGCCTAATTATCAGCGATAATGATTTTAAAATAGCAACCCTGACAACATTTGAAGAGAAATGCGGCAACCTTACGGAACCTTATTGGTTGATTTAAACTCCGTTAGAAAACTATTTAATCTTATTGGTACTTTCGATTACTTTCAAATACTTTCGATTTGGCGTGATTTTGAAAAATTGGCGAGATTCTGAAAAAGTCATCAGAGGTGGGCTAAAATAGGATTTTACCATTAATTTTTTTAACAAAAGGTTTTTCTCATAGAATTTTCAATATTTTTTCTCCAAATTGAGTTTTTAAAGTGACCTCACAATATATTTAAGTGAATTAGAGATCTGAATTTTGATATTTTTAACAGTTTCTAGAAAAAAGGTTGCTCAAAATGTTTTGAAAATTTTTAGAAAAAATTCTAATTATAGTTTTTTTACAAATTCATCCCTAATTCATGCATTTAAAAGTAAACTGAAGAATTATATGCAATTACAAAAAAAAAATGTGATTGACATTTAACATTTTGTAGCAGACAGAATTTTGGAAAAAGTAAACTGAGAAAAAAAGCTTTTACGTTTCTACCACTATAAAATTGTAATAAAAACTGCTCATATCAAGCTAGTTTTTTTTCTCAACGCAGCAATATGGTATTTGTAAGTACTAAGATATCAATTTTATTAATATATATTATTTTCATATTTATTAAAGACCATTATCACATATAGAAAAATTTACATATCACATATTTAAAATCACATATTTAAAAATTTAAAATTTCCCTTTTTTTATTCCATAAAATTTTGTAATCAAAATATTTATGTAATAAATAAAACAAATATTTTACAATTGCAATCTCAAACAACTGTACTACTTTTTATTCCATTGAAAAAATTAAGCAGCTTGGCTTATGAAATATGTTTGATGTGACCACTGGAAATGGGTACATTAACACTTTACACAAAATAATTCGGTATCTCACTAAATACTTGTCAGATTGTTTTGAAATATTAGATAAATAAGTCAAAGATTAAAGGATCATTCTTCAATCGCAACTAGGAAATCTATATTTTCATCGGCTTTCCGATATTCTCAGGGAACTTAGTCACTCTAAAAGCATGGAAAAGCAGACAAATATACTTCCCAGCCTGATTAATGCTAGCATTTGATGCTCAATGCAGATTTTTAATAAAGATTTCTAGCCAAATATAATAATTCTGACAATTGCACTTATGCCGAGATTTTAGACTGTTGCCGCAATTTTTATTGTTTGGTGAGAAATCGAGCACTATTATAAAGTCTAATCAGCATTCTTTTTGCGAATTTTATTGAAAATTTTCTTTTAAAAATTCTATAAATGGAACTTATTTTTTACAGTCAACAAATTGAGCATTTTCTAATGTGACATTTCGTCAAAATTTATTAAAACTATTATTCTTCATAAATCCTATTTTTTGATAAAATATCATGGATTTCAAATGACAGTCCATTGACCAGTTTTTCAAATTTGGCAGGATTTGGCTCAAGCTGATAAAAAAAGTAAAGTGAACTCTAGTTTATTTTTAATTTTACCTTTCAAATTTGTTCAATTTTGAGCTATTAATTTCATAAATATTTGATTTACAAATAAAATTCCGAAGATTTTCAAGGAAGTTCTAAAATAAATTTATTTCTCGGGATATAAGATTTGGTACAGTTCGGTTTTAATGACGACCAAAAAGCACTGAGAAAAAATTAAGCCAAATTATAAAAATGAACTGTTTATTTCAGTAATCTGAGACGACTAATTTCAGACCATTATATCTCACTAAGGTATGATACACAGAATAAGGCATACCATTTCTGGAATTTATTTTATTGTTATATGCAAACATCACATCATTTCCTCTTTCACTTTCCTTTTCTTCTTCTGCCGAATTAAACATATTCTAACTCATGCGTAAAAGCTCAGAGTGTTTTAGAATCCGTTGACAAACAATATCCAAGTGCATTATCATTAAATATGAAGATTTTTTAACGTGCGAATCACATGCTATATAGTTTAATGATTGAAATTGCCAAATTGGCGAAATTTTTTCCGTTAATTGACTATTCAATTCGAAATTTTCTAAAATTGGGGCTGTTTCGTTGCTGCTACAACGCCTACAAATTTTTGAAAATGCAAAGGCTCCTCATTGCATACTTTTAATACTTGAAACTAAAGTAAATGCATAACTAAAAATGACATGTTTTCATTGAATAGTTTATTTTACTATTTCTTCTGTTCATTTTTGTTGGCCTCTTACTCTTAATATAAAAATAATAATTAGGTTCAATTATAAAAATAACAATTCTACTGGGAATTCTAACAATCGTTTCTTTGCTCTCAACAAAATCTTTTTATTCGTTTATTATGAATCTATTAATAAAAGGCAAAAATAGAATGCGAGGAATTTTGTTTTTAGTTCTGGTTTTACTTAATAACCATCATATCGAGAGTTGCCAAAGCTTATCCTCCAAAAAAGAAAATAAGCTTCGTTGTGAAAGACATATTCCTTCGCCGTTTCTTCTTTTCCTGGAGGATATTCGAAAGTCATTAAGTAGGTCACTTTTCGAATTTATCTCTTTTAAAGAGACTTTCGATGCTGACAGAAATCCAGTGACATGCATTAAGAGATAATGCAGCGTTTTATAAGTTCTGGGTATTTTGATGTATGAGGTGGAGGGGGGGGGGGGCTGAAATCGATACATTCATACTTTCAGTATTTTCAGTTCTTGTTGAGTCATGATAAAAAATTTATGTTAGACTTTTAAGTAGAAAGAAGTTGCATTAACAGAGTGCCCATTCTAAATATGATCTAACTGTTTATTAAAAAAGTAATGAAAAAATAATAAATACACAAAAATTAACAAAGAATATAATTTTTCCTGTCAATAAACATAAGGCCAAAAATATTCCAAAACCTATTTAATCAAATGATTGCGAAACCAATAATCAAATGGAATAATTCCGATGATTATCTTGATAACACGAAAATGTGGAATTTTTGGATGAGTAATTCTTTCGCTATAAGCTATTAATATCTATATAAATTGCCCTCTTCTATCATGGCTCAAATGCTGGTTTCTAAACTATTAATGATAGATGTATAATTAGAGATATAAAAATGCTTTAAATAATGTAAAATTTAGATTTTATGTGGTTTCAGTGTATAAATATATTGTTCAAAAATTTATGTAATCTAACTTTTTATACAATCCCCTGATCCTGTCAATAATTTTGTTATTAAATATTCTTCTCACAGTAAACATTTTAATTAAAAAATGTTGTTTTTCTCTAACTAAAACTAATTTAGTTAAGAAGTACTGAAATTTCTGTTTCAGACGTATGTTTTGGATACATTCGGAATTCCAGATCTTAAGGGAACTTTTGAAAATTGAAATTATGCGCAACTACATTACTTTTTCAAATGATTTCTTAAACAGGATTTATGTAAGACCCTTATTCAGGTGAAATAGCTGTAACTTGGTTAATTTTAATGATAAAACAAAGAATTTTTTAATGTTTTAAAGTATTGCAATTTTAAACTAAATATGATTGATATAAGCAGAGGACAGTCTAAAAAATTTCCCTGTCTTTTTATAAATGCTTTTATTTATTCAAACAATATAAGTAATTTTACTTTCTCATTTTAAGCATTTTTCAAGTTGGTACTATATCTATCACCACCGGCCTAGAAATTAGATATTTACTCATGATAAGAACTAGCATCATGTATATTGATGTAGGTATTGCAAAATTTTCAAAATGTAATTTTAACATTAAAAAAGAATATAAATTATTCATTAAAGTTCTATTGTTAAAAGTAAATAGTCTCATTGTACTTTCCGACTTTTTTTCTGGTTTATTTTAACTAAGATTTTAATTTTCATATCTTTTTTTTTCAACAACGTTTCAATACATTTTTAAATAAAATAGTCACAATCATTTACTTGTTACCGATAAAATTTTATAGTAAAAGTAGTAAATCGAATTGAATTTTAATTCGGTGTGGGGAAATTAAGTAATAGGCTTTTTATGAATCAGTCAAATTATTCACTGTAATAAAAATATAAGCCCCTTTTAGTTTGGAAAAAAAAAAATGTGAGTTTTAGTTTTGGTGTGATAGTAATTTTTGTCAAGCACTATAGTTTATGCAAAATGTCCTAATCTATTATCAATTTTCAAAGCCAAACTAAAGTAAAAACTATTCCATATACCAAAATCTGGTACTTTGGGATTATCCTTTTTACCATTTTCGCTAAAACCGATATTATGACCAGTAATAAAGTAGCTTTGCACTAATGACAGTAAATTACTTTTCATTATGATGGCGCCAAAGGATGTGCGCATTTTCACGAGCATTGACAGGTCGACTTTGAGATGATCCTGTCAACGCCCGTTAAAATGCGTCAATCCTCGCGAAATTTGTCATAAGATTGGCGATTTTCGAATATGCGTAGAAACTAACTTTTCGGGATAATATCAGGCAAAAATGGACAACGGAATAATCCCAAAGTCCCCTAAATCTCGTTCATTTTTCTAAAAACTATTGAATGAAGTTTTCTTTAACATCTTTTTAGAGTTTGTCCTTAATATAGTAATTAAGTAAGCATTTTTCAATTTATTCAAATTATTGTAAATTTTTATCCACCATCTTGATTTTTTGACTTCTATAATAAACATTGGTGTTATCTTTGGCGATATGAAGGATCTACTTCTTTAACAATAAGATCAACATACTTCATGGATAAATTTCACCAAAAATAGTTTTATTTTTATAATCATTTAATTTAAAATTAGAACTCTAGAATTATATTAAAAAAGAAAGAAATTTGCAAAATTTCATATTTGCAACATTACGCTTAAGAAAAGCTACGAACTTAAGCAAAATAAGGTACAAATCGATTTGTACTGCAACCAAAAATCACCAAGTAAAAGTTAGTCAAATTATAAAAATATATTCAAGTGTGTTGATATCTGGGTAAAAGTGTAGAATAGTGTGCCCCTTGCTGCGCCAAGAATGACAAGTCGCCAACAAAGATGGTGGACAAAATAAACAAACTGTTCCGCGAAACAGTTACGGTTGCCATTTCCCGCCATTTTATTTAGAATGTTTAACTAATTATAATTATTTAATACTGTCCGGTGCCCCGGTGCCCAGCATCTGTAGAAGGCAAGGCAGTATTTTTTAACTTTAAAAAAACATCCTAGGACTTCGCTTTCCTAGAGAGCGAGAATGCAGTAACTTTGCTAGCAAATTGAACAGATGGGCAGTGTGGATTAAGGAATAGTGCATAATAATATTACAAGTAAGAATAAAGGATGTTACAGGAACGAATATTATACAGAATTTTTAATATTTAATGTCAACACTTCATAACACTCAAAGCATTCTTTCCAAGGCTCATCAACTCATAAAAAAATAATAATAATATAAAAAAATATTCCACTCACCCTTCATCCATTCAGCAGGTTCGAAGTAGTGCCTACCATCCCAACTACCAGACATTCACTCCTGTACGATTGCAGACATAATATTTCGAGGGAACCAAACATTGGAGCAAGAAAAGAATTACGAGAACTGCGAATAATTCCATGGCAGACTTCTTTTAATACAAAAACGCAGACGATTTCGTGCATTAAGTTTTCGGATGATTTGCGAATTCGCATAGTGATAATTAAAAATGGGAAAACGAAAAAAAATTTGTAAATATTAACACTAAAAATGAAATAAATGTTATTTTAATTAATATTAATTTTATTCTAAACTTTCTTTGTATAATAAATTTTAAATTAAAATAATAAACAAAATTTAAATAATCTGAAATCGATATTTTAGCTATTGAATTTAGTATAAAACAGTTGTAGTTCATTACCAACTCAAAGCTTGTAAAAGTAGTAAACAAAACAGAATTAGGGTTACTGTAAGAAAGTTCCGTTGGGTTGCCATATTGGTAAGAAACTCGGGGGCACACCGTGCTACATACACTTCAACTAATATCTGTCACAAAAACTTTCGAAAATGTGAGTCACACGCTAAATAATTTGACTATTGAACTCGCCAAATTGGCGAAATTTTTTCTTGAGGCGTTTCTGTAGCCATTACAATCGGCAAGTACCAAATAGTATGATCTACAAGTTATGAATGCTAGAACAAATGAGCGATTGTATTTGGAATATCTTTATTCTTGTACATTTAGCATCAAAAAAGGGTCGATCTTATTTTAGCCCACCTTTGGCGAATAATAAGAATTTTTTGGCGAAAGGTAGGAATTCTTTTTTCTTAACCTTTTAATTCAAATACTTTCGATTTGGCAAGATTTTAAAAAATTGGCAAGATTTTGAAAAATTTGCGAGATTTTGAGAAAGTCGCCAGAGGTGGGCTAAAATAGGGTTTTTACCTCAAAAAAAAAAAACATAGAACAGGATATACATCCACATAGCAAAGTTTGGAACAACTTTGATATACACCCCCAAATTGGAAATTTGGCGACTTTTTTTTCTCGCCAAGCAAACTACCTGCTTTTGGCGCTTTTTTTTCTCGCCAAGATGGATTCTCGCGAAACACAAATAATTAATCCTACCTAAAAAGCAACCCTAAAAAGTCCGTAGGGAGTGCCAGATTTGGCGCGTAATTTTTGGGGGTGTATATCAAAGTTGTTCCCAAAGTTTTTCCAAAATTAATAATAAGAAATGCACGCATTACTTAATCACATTGACTACTTTATTAAGCCGAAAAGATTGCAATTCCATGTCTGTCATCGTTATGATACGGTACCGCCAGGACTTCTGCTAGGATCGGCAGTTTTCCCCAATGTTTTTCCAGCTGCTCCACTAGCAAGTGTTTCTATCAAATCATTTATGTCGTAATTTTTTTCTCTTGCAAGTTCAGTCAACATTTCTTTAAATTCTGAAAACTCCATGCCATTTTTATCTTTTGCCAATTTTGAAAAGGCAGCCCCCACATCACTGTCAGTGATTCCAGTTTCTTTGCCAATGGCGTTTTTTCCCTTAAACCATTTCATAACTTCCTCGAGTGGAAGTTTGCTTCCATCTGCCGATGATCTGCATAGAAGATCAAATTTAGACTCAAGAGCTTTGTCCGAAGAAGTCATTCTGACATAAGTGACCAATTAAACTTGTTCAAGAAGAATTATTTCCTGTCTGCAGAAATTTTGAGTGATATTTTCAGCTAGAAAGTAACTTATTAAAAAATAAATATATTGCTATTCTAAACTTCATCTAAATGTAATAATAGTAAATAAGATGTGATGCCATTTATAAAAATATATTAATTAGAATCGATTAACTTTATGCTTTGTCTGCAAGCCAGATCTTTGACACTGGTACTACCTAACTTCAAATGTAGCTATGGTCAAAGATGTTGACAATCAATAAGAAAGGTATATTTAAAACTTGGATTATGTTTTTATTAAATAACAATGATTTTAGGGTATAATAAGAAACAATAATCATTTTGACACCACTTTAAAGTTTAAAATCTTGATTTTCAGCGCTTGTAGTTTTAAGGTGAGTTTACACTGGCCCATTTATAAGAGGGCCAATAGGTAGAGAAAGCATGCAAAGAAAGGCTCAAAAATGCCTTTCGGTCCAGGGCATGTCCTGACTTGCCCAATACTTGTCCTTACGGACGACAACTTGCAGCTATATTGAAATTTTTCCCCGTACTATGCTTTTTGTAGGTTTTTTTTTTTAAATTTATCACATAGATTAATTTGACATTTTTTTATTGTTTGTTCTTTTTGATGCAAGGCTGTATGTGTGTTGTGTGTTTCATCTTATTTGTCAATTTTTTTATAGTATTCCAAATTTTTGGGTGTTAATCTTTTTTTCTTTTGTTTCACAATATTTGTTGTAAATATTCTTCATTTTTATACGATACCTTGTGAAAACGAAAAATTCTGAGACGACAAAACGGAAATTTGTAGCCAAATATGGAATGCTTAAATTTTTTGTTATAAAGTTGTGGCAAACATAAATACATAAATCAGCTTCTTTCTGTGCATGCGTTTGCTTACTTATTTAGAACTTGAAAAGTGTAAATCCACCATTATACCGGAATAATTTTTTTCTCCAATTTCAATACATTTTTTTAAGTTCTTTAAATATATTTCATGCCAACACTTTTATTTACAAGATTTAGATCCAAACGAGCTGTGATGCATAAAATATTTTTTGTACGTGCGTTCGTTAGATTTTTTGTAAATACAGGAATGAAT
>JAPMOQ010042094.1:0-14198 GCA_026543055.1 Argiope trifasciata
TCTACATAAATAAATAAATAATTGCTGATTCCTATAGATATCTACAGATATAAATTTTTAATAAGGTATAAATTTTAACAGGTTTAAATAAGGTTTTTTAAAACAGGTATAAATTTTAATAAGGTATTTTTTTATCTTATAGAACTTTGCAATATTCTGTGGGATGCTTTTATTCTAACTCAACGAACGTATTCATAATTTGGTGTGATTATAACTAATGCACTTGATATCCCTCTTGTGAAAAGTCGGTGTGTCCTTTTTAGCATAATGAGAATATTATTTAAATTCTAATTTTGATCTGGGGAATTTCGCATTTGCTGAACAAATGAATGAGATCTTTGAATGCTTTAAAAATGCTCACCAACACATGTTAGAGAGAAGACCGAATATTTCCACCAAACAATTTTTCAAGCTACGATTCTTTCATGCATCATGCATCGATTATAGATATATGGCACATGGTTTTATTCGCTTATAATTTTACTCTGAATGGACATCATCGATTGCCCCATATGCATTTGTTCAAACGCTTTTCGCTTAACCTGTGAAAACCTCTATAACATCTTCTACCAGCTACCATTTCTTTTAATGCTTAAAAAGTATTCGCTATATATATATTTTTAGTTTATCATAAAGCGTCCAGCCCCAGAAGTGAAATGCCACTTTAATTTGCTTTTTAGAGACTGTGTGAGACGTCATCCCTTCCTTCATGTTTCTGTGAAGAAATTAAAATGCTTCTGCATTACTTGAACTTTATTGCAGTTAATATTAAAGTAATGAATCTTTTGTTTATTTCCTTGGATATTTCAAAAATTTCTTTCTTAAATCTCTTTTCAAGTTTTTGGATAAACGGTAAGACAGCATAAAAATACGAACAAACAAATATTCATTTTTATTTATTAGATTTATGCATTCTTTTAGAATTGTAAAACTTTGTGTTCTTTCAGAATGGTAACGAAAGAAACTATTGTATCTCGAGATTCGTTTAATATTTGTTCAGAATTCTCAAATCTAATTTTAGAAAATGTGATTAAAATATTTTCTTTTAAAATTGATTAAACATAGAAAATACATTTATACCATAAAATCCTTAATATTTTTGAAAATTAAGATGGTGCAAAATTATTTGAACTACAATAATTTTGGTAACTTTTGCGGAAAACTCTAAAATTTAATTAAAATTTAAAAACTTTCTTGGTCTCCCCAAAACTTCCTTACTTCTTAAAATTGTTACCTCTGAGAATGACTTTCATGACATTTGCATATTATAGCTACAAAATATTAATCTTTAACTTGGATTTAGCATTCCTACTGAATCTATTGTGTCTCCTCAGCGAGTTATTTGGAGATTAATTCTTTAAATAGATGCGGTTGAGATTTGAATTTTTAATATAAATTTAGATAATTGTACTAACCATCCATTAGGTGTAAACAATAAGCTTACCAAGTTTCATCGCAATCGGATAAACAATTTAGTAAGGCATAAGAGACATACAGACAAACATTCATTTTTCCTTATATGATAAATGTTTACTCATCTTTAGAATATTCTATGGATATACAAATTGAGATTTAATAATTGAATCCCATACATTGAACTATCATGTGCACATCTGTTATTCTGCATTTACTACTGAGTTAGGGACAATTTTTAGTGTTCTTCAGGAAATTAATTTGGGATGATAATATAAATGTCATCCCTATGGTGACAACCAAAAGCATCTGGCTGATTTATCGTCTGATTTATACTTTTTTCACAGAAATTTGGCATAAATTTTCGTTGTGTTACAAGTCAGGTGTGTGTAAATAATTATAAAATGCTAGAAAATTCTTTCTCTTTTTCTACCACAAGGACTTTTTCCTCGTGATGTTAAGCAGTAGTTATTTGTCATTATTTGTAATTAGATAGGAGAAAAAAAAGTGGAATATTCGAATTCAAAATTCATACAAAAAATTAATTCTATCAAACCCTCCATTGAAATATGATGGCCTATTATTTACTAAACAAAAATTGACTGTCAAATTTTCTCACTTCTGTTATTAGAACAAATATTTAATCATTTCTTCCACGGCGTGAGAGTATACATGTGCCCCATGCATCAACTTGCTTTTATTGTTTATAAAATTTTAATTGAATACCTTTCTTTTAATGTTTAGCACATTACTTTGATCTCTTTTTACGATCTTTGAAGATTGGATTATTTAAAGAAATTCATCCCACTCCAAAATTTTTTTTTCAAGAAATAGTTTGGCTTTTCTTTTAGTGATATTTCACTTAGCGGGATTTGTTTTCCATTTCTCGAATATATTTAAGAATTTCATACATCAATCTATGTTTTGAGTATATTCCTCACGAGAAGATTTTCTACTGCAATGATTCTCATGACACGACTATTGGAAATTTATTGTAGACCTTCAGCAAATTTATCTATCTATATACATATATATACTTGGATATTAGACTCTCTAAAGTGTATTCCAATGAAGGTAAAAATCATCTTAGATGAATTCGTAAACGAACCACATTGCACGAAAGGGCTGAATATGGAGGAGGTTAGAAATTTTTACTTCCCTATAAATTTTTTACGATTGAAGATAGTAAATTTAATCAAATGAAGAGAATCACCATTTTATTAAGGCGTACAGCTTTTGCATCAAAAGTGTTTTGTAAAGTGTCTTAAAAAATTGGATCTGGAAACGAATTTTAAAACCCATCTTCAACTATTTTCAACGTCATTTGAATTACTACATTGAAATGAATGAAAAAGAAAACTTCTATACATACCTTTTTTCTTACACTGAAATTATTTAAATGTATGCGTATTACAATTTATAAAATCGAAGATAACTAATTAATTAAGATTAAAAGAAAAAATATTTGTTGATGGTGATGTTGTGTCTGTGTTTCGCAAAATAGGGAGCAGTAGCTTTGAGGGTATAGACCTCTGAGCCCCCGAGGGTAGGAATCCGACAGCTAGCTCAAATGAAGATGATACACACACTCACACATTCGCTTGAACAAGCCCTTTTTATAAGAGGGCACATTCACACAACTCACAGATAGAACATGGAACAACCATGCCTGAACCGGGACTCCCAGATCATGGAGAAGACGAGCTACATCTATACCAGGACGCCGGCTAAATATTCATTGGAAACATTATGTAAAACTGATCAGCTTTAGAAAATTTTGAAACCTGAGAGTGCTCTAATCCTTTTCATAGCATTTGTTTATAGTTATTTATTAACCTAAATGTAGTCATTCGTGTTAAAGAGTTATAATAGAAATAAATGATATCGATAAAATGAAAATGAAATATTCATTTTATATCGCTAAAATATCGATAAAATGAAAAAAAATCCTTTTATAAGCAATCTTTTTTTGCTTAAGAACTGAATGAGATTTTTAAATACAATCTAAATTTGCCTTCTTACATTTATTCTGAACCTCACTTCTAGCTTGCTGAGAAGAATTTTTTAGTTAGATTTCTACTTTCTTCAAAAACTTCAATTGGTTTCTAATTTATTGTTATGATTTTTTAACTTACGCATCTGGAATCATTTTAACACCATATGTATGGTGCACTTCAGTCAAAGATAGCTATATCTTCAAAAAAAGTCCTTAAGGATAATTTAAGATAAAGTCCTTAAGGTAATTTAATTGTTTTTGATTAAAATGATATTTTCTTCCTTTCATTTACATCGTATCAGAATGCAAAAAATAAGGCATTATTAAGAAATACAATACGAGGGAACATTATATTTACATGGATGATTACATCTCAATTTGAAATTTAAAATGTTAAGAAATCAAATTTAAAAATAATATGGTGTGACCCAAATTTACTAATGGATTTCAAAGCCTTGGAAACTTTTGTTTTGCGCTCCGAGATCCATATCAATTGTGATGTCATATCTATATTTTTTTACAACGGGAAATCCTTGACGAATCTGTTCTATAAATAAATACCAAAACAAGGAAAAGTTGAAAGAGCAAAATAATTAGTGCTCCAAGTACCTAATATCTATTTTCGAATTTCCATTTTATCAAAAATCATTTGCAAAATTTTGTTTATGTTTGCATTTCTTTAGTAAGTTCAATATCAGCATTTACATCAAGCTAAAAGAAGAACTTCTGTTTTAAGGACATATTTTAAAACCTGCTAAAACAATTTCTTTTATTTTTTCGAATTTTTCATTGAACATTCAAAATTTAAACTTGAATAGATTAGGTAGTGATTGTTAAATTAAATCTCCTTTAAGATGAGTTTGCTATGGTAAATTCGAGGCCTTTGTTTCATGATTGGAAGTTTCTGTCCTGAAATAATTCAAATAACTTCAGTGAAGTTCAAAAAAGTGACGTTCATTCTGGTTAGAAGACTTTCCGAGTTTGAAACCTGATTCCAACAAAATGAAACCTGATACGCTAAGCGAATATATAAAATAGTAAGTAATAAGTCACATTTGCCCTTACTGATATGATACGAAATTTGAAGAAATGATCGAGGTTCAATAGTTTTCTCGTCATTTTTAACACGGTTTAGAAGCATTAGACTAGTCTCCAAATAATCCTTGTGTTACTTCAAAATTGAATGTTAATATAACTTCAGTGAGGTTCAGAATAAATGTAAGTAAATTTAAATGCAGGATGTTCAGAAAATCAAATTACTAAAGATAAGGCTAGCGGGAGATAGATTGTATAAAAAACGAAGTAATTTATGCCTAATTTTTCATCTTAATTTAAAGTAGACTTGAATGGAATTTTATATTTATGAAATAATTTTTGAAAAATAAATTTTAGAAAAAAAATACAAAATTGCTGAAAGTTGAAGCTTAAAATATTTTAAAAGCATTGTTTCCAATCATAGCTCATATTGTGGGATAAAAATGAGAAACCGTAAATCGAAATAAATAGTTTTGATTTAGTTATTATCATATGAGAGCATGATGTTGTTTAGGTTTGAGGGTTTGGAAGCCTCAAAATTCTTGGGGAACAAATTGTAGCTCGAAATCAGGTAGGCAATGGATAGAGCTTTTATTAATGTGCTGCTATCACATAATCACATTTTGTGAAGAATTTTTTTTGAAATACAATGTTCTCTAAAAAGTAAAAAGAAGAAAAGTTTTCTATTATCGTTTATAATATCTATATATGTAATAAACACTCGATGTGTTCGTGCGTGTGTGTTGGCGCTCCACAGAACAGACCATTTGACCTACAGAAACCAAATTCGACACATGGAGTTCGGCAATGGTCACCGCGAAGCTGGTTTCTAAATATTTGATTAGAATTTTAACTAATTAAAAGTTAAGCGAAATTTTAATGTTTTTTCTCCATAACTTCTGAAAATGTTACTGCACAAAATTGATTTTTACATCGTATTGAAGTTCAAAAAATAATCTTTACAATCACGCTACTGTTTTATAAATTAAATTACAATTTCTGAGGAATTTTTAAAACCTAATTATATGTTTCATCATTTATTTTTTACAAGATAAAAATAAAATTTAAGGTGCGTGAATACATTCGCGTGCTTTGTAATAAAATACCATTTAATAATATGTTCCTCACAAAAGCTGGGATTTGAAAAAAAAAAGTGAAATTTTGCTGCAAACAGAACCTAGAAAAGTTTGATTTTCAGCACATGTATATATAAAAGATAGAATAAATCTGAAATGCGATATTTTTAAAAGAAATTAATAGGCTTACACATGCGCATTATACCATATATTTTAAACCAATTTTTCGTGGCAAAAAAGTTTTGGAATTCTCGTCAATCTCAAAAAAAAAAAAAAAAAAACCCATCAAATTTTTTAAAAATTGACGCATGCGTATTAATATAATCACGTGATCAGTTTTTTTCTTTTTCCTGGCATGATAACTTGAAATTGCGATAGGAGATTTCAGTTTATTATTATTATTATTTGGAAATAATAAAAGTCTGAAATATTTCAAACTTTTGTTATAAATCCAAATAATTTTTATAACTAGTTCTAAAAATTCCTAAACTGCTCCCGTAATTCTTTCTGAGATACGAACAAACTGGTTCATTTATATTATTTATTTAAATTTTACTCTAATTCAAACAAAAAAATATTTATTTGAATTATATTCAAAGTACTTAAACATCTATTATTAAGTTGAATGTAATAAAAAAATAAAGAAAACAAAATTATCCAATTCCATGGGGGATTCAGATATAAAAAAATGTATTTAAATTTGCATGAAATGTATATTTGATAGCATTTGTGCAGAAATATATCGAAATACTTGTGTTAATTAAAAAAGAAATGCATAAATATTTTTAATGACTACTTTCTTAGAAGAACACTGAAAGTTTCCGAATTAACAAAGAAATTTTAAAAAATTCACATATTACCAGGTTTTCGCTCTTTCTACGGCAACTATCTTTCAAGTAGTTTCTGTTTATAGTTAATAATATTTTTTCTTTGCTTGTGCGCAATCAAATGAAAATAAATAAAACATATGTTTATTTGATGTCGTTTTCTGTTCGATGAACTCAATTGCAGTGTTTTAGCTGAGTAACTGTTTCGGAAAACTTCGATGCAATAAATGAAACTGAATGAAGAAACTTAACTGAGAAATATAGAGGATAATTATCTTTTTTACTTATTATATGGAAATAAATAAACGTTTACAAAAAATTATCGTAAAAAAACAGGAAAGGTTAAAATAAATTACATATATATTATTTAATATTTATTGTTTTTATTATAGTAAAATATGATAACATTTCCTGATTCAGATTTTGATTGTTAAAGAAATGTCTTTGTCGACCGGCTTACTTGGCAGGAATTTTGATTTCATTTTTACTAAATGTAAGTTTTTTCTACATTTAAAGCATCTTAAGTAATATATATTTGAAATTTTTGAAGGAAATCGAATATTTTGTTCATTCTGTTTGAGAAGACTTGTATCTATTCCATTCATATTGCTAATGCATTTAAAAAAACCACTGTTATGGGATTCTTCCAATACTTTTGTTGTAAAAATGGAAATTTAAATTACTAAACTTAAATAATGCAGTAACTTAAAATAAATTAAAATCTAATGATAAGGCTCTTCGAATAGTGTCTTTGTGTGCCATATGTCTCATATGCCCCCAAAAAGCTCTAAATTTACTGGGAAAATCATTCGATGTATTCTGATATTTTTCCTGATCCAGAATTAGTTAACATTTGCTAACCGAAACTTTGGGATAATTTCCCTGTATATAATATGTTTTTTAAACTTAAAATGGGCTTAAATTTGTTGATAACGATATTCTAATATCTGAATAGCAATAGTCATAAGTTAACAGACGCCTTTCCCCCCCCTTTTTACAGACGCCCATTCAACATCTGTTTGTTGTTGTTTCTTAAGATACTTGTCATGGACAAACCCACTGATGTAGTCAGCGATTTTAAGTCGAATTTGTGCAGTAGTTTCCGAGGGTAAATATCCTTGAGCACCCGAGAGCAGAAGTCTGACATCTAGCTCATATGGTTAGGACGCTCACACACTCGGTTGAGCAAATACTTGTTTACAATGGGGGGAGGAGGCTTTCACACACCCTCACTGATAGAACAACCATATCCCAACTAGGACTCGAACTTGGAAAGCTCAGATCATGCGGAAAGCACACTACTCGAAGGCCAGGTCACCGACGAATCTTTACGACGAATCGACGCATTCGAATCCTTATTTTAGCATAAGATATATATAGAGTTTAAAGTTGCAGATAAAAGCACTTGAATAGTGAAATTTTATCTTATATGATTCATAATTTAGTTAGTGTCTTAGATGAGATTTTTCATAAACAAAATAAAAAGAGTTGAACTAACTATTATAAAAAATGTAACACTTATAATCCTTAAGAGCGTACGAATATTTTATTATAATACAGGAATATATATAAATAGATTAATTTTTATTACGATTAGAGAAGTGAAAAATGGAAATACTCGGGAACAATAAAACAATATTTTTGTCTATTTCCGTCAAATGATAAAAATAAAAATATTTTGAATATTTCCATCAGATGATAAAAAATAATACTAGAAAATTCTTTAATTTAAGTCTCAATTCTTGGAATTATATATGACCGATTAAATAGAAAACAAAACATAGAAATACAATATCATTCATTTTTTTTTAGAAATGTTGCTTTTCGGAGAAAAATCAATGACCAAAACTTTTGATAAGTTAAATTACAGTAAAACATTTTTAATTGATTGTTCGATTCATCTCAAGTTATTTTCAGGTTATTTTCACCAAATTTATGTAAATCCTTTTATCAATGACTTTTCTTGAAGAGCTCCAAGCGTGCCAGAAAGTGTTCAGCCATGCAAGATATAGTCTTGGAATCGAGATTGCGAGATTTGTTTTGTATTCTTGATTCCATATAGATCACATTGACTTTTCAATTCACGTGCGACTTTGTAAAGGTGTTGATTTTGAAGAACTACTATCTTTAGGAAATCTGTTTGGGGGTCGAAACGGATGAAAGATATTCTATTAATTGAAATCTCTCGAGCGGATTTTATTTCTTCGTTAGAATACCACAAGAAAATGGATGATTAATATTTTAAAGGAATTGCACAAAATATCGTGTTTTTTTTCACTTGAAATTAGCAACTTGGTGACCATTCTAAGTTATGATAATAATACGTTTTCAGCTTGGTATTTTGAATTAGAACATTTAGAATCTCTTCTTTTTCCAGAGCCCATTTAAAATTCCAAACAATTTTATTTTCTAATTTTCTCGTTTACGAACCACTGACAGAAAATTTGCAATCATCTTCCTAAAAAATAAATGACATTGAAAATTTTTTGAAAATACATATTTTGAATTTTTATTTGCTCATTTTAAAATTTTAAATTTGATTGCTTATCTGCCAGCATAAAAACTCAAAAATGCTTAAAGGCTACAAAGATGAAATCTGTAAGATACTTAATTAATTACCTCAATAAAATTTTGGACAAAATTCTTTAATGGGAAGTTTGTCTGTTCGTCCAACCGTGTGCTTATGAATTCGATATCTCAACAATACACATTAATGAGATGCGAATTATTTTGAATTAATTCAACTATTGTCATTTTTGTCGTGCAACTGGTTTAAGTCAAAAAACTTCCCACACTAACTTTTGAGGGTAAAGACTCCTGATCAATCGAGGGCAGAAATCTGATTTCTAGCTCATATGAAGATGGCACACACACACTCCTTTTTTACATACACAACTCCTTTTTCAAAGGAAGGATGCACTACCCTTAGACCAGGATGCTCGGAGTTTAACTTTTAATAGAATAAATTATTATTATCTGATTGTTACATTAAAAAACTAATCAGTGTTTAATTTCAAACTAAATATGTTAAATAGTAGGGTGTGGTGTATGTGGAAGCTCAAAGAAGAGACGGGTACCAGTCAGATGCCTTTTGCACTTCGAAATTACTAGTTCTTTTTCCACATATATTCAAAATCAGGAATTAAGATAATTAAAACTAAACTAAATTGTCCATTAATATGTTGCTACTTCATTTATTAATTCTTGAATATGTGAACATGATACCCTAGAAAATCACCTGAGGACCAGAAAAATTATTAAGATTGATAATTTTTTTTATTTCCCTCATGTCCAAATTGTGTATTTATATCAAATTTAGAACCAATCGGCCAACTCGAAATGACCAGAATATCATGAACAATTATAATTTTTAAAACAGTAAACTTAACATAAAGAGTTCTATGGCATTAAAAAGAAGGGTTAAAGTATTCAAAAGTTAAGGAAGAACACTGATTTTAATCCTTGCAAGATTACATTACTGAAATTTACAATCCAGTACTACTTATCTCTACTATACTATACTTATCTCTTTTATAATACTTATCAAAATTTACCTACACAGTCCTAATCTGGTTTTAAAACTATACTCATTGCAAAATCCTACAATTCTACTTGTTTTCATTTATCTTGTTATTATTCTGCGCAGCTTTCAACTGTCCAAAAAACTTATTTTTGAGAAATTAAATCCACTCGTCACTGTTTTTCTCTATATCTGTCATTACCCGAAGCCGCAGAGTTGGGGAAAATGCCCAAGCATTTTAATAGTTCGCCTTTTCTTCTTGTCCAGTGAACCGCTGGCCTTCCATCAACAACGGTTGGTGGCAATTACACCCGAATTTCGGGACTCGGGTCCGGATGTGGAAAATTATTTCGATGAAATCGGAGCGTAACACCTGAGAGACGTTGTCCTTGAAAGGGTACCAACTTCGAAGAGCCGGTTTTGGAGAATTCTAGTGAAGCTAGTTGCGGGTATTTCCGTATATCGCTCTCGAGATGGAAACAAAAGAAAGAAAAAAAGAATTTTTCCAGCTGCAATATGCACTGTTACGGGGTGATAGTTTTTGTTTTTGAAAGCGTGCTATGCTGAATTGCAATATCTTTTCCGATTACTATACACGCATCTGAGGGAAATTTATTGCTATTATTTTTTAAATAGAAGTAATGTGGGATTTTTCTGTATTAATTCTATTTATGTCATTGTTAGCATTTCATCTCTGGGTGCTAATAAGTTTTTATGATATAAAGTATGGGGGGGGGAACAGTCCTTGTCTTTATAAGTTGATTATTCTATTAACACTGCAAAAGTTTTTTCTTTAAAATTATGCAAAAATAAATTTAATAAAAGGCGGGAAAAATGATTCAAGATTTATCTAAAAATAATTTTTTAAATTAAATCAATTGACTAAAAAACTTGATTAATTAATATTATTATTTTAAAATTACCTTTGTTAAATAAAAAAATATAATAAAGTATAATTTATTACTTTATTATATTTTTACTAAAAATATAATTTATTATATTATACTTTATTATATTTATTACTTTATTACGTCTTTAAAAATTAATTTCAAAAAGTAGAAATATTATTTATTCTAATAATCATTGTGTAAATACAGTTAAAATTATGACATATATAAATATATTTTCAACTCTAAAATGTGCTATAGATAAGCATTAAGCTTCTAGTATTACTAGTATTAGAAGTTAACTCTTCAGTTTAGTGTTTGATGTGAATATTAGTTTCACTGAAATATTTAATTCAAAATAGGATTGTTTTTATTATGAAACAGTAATATTTACAACCTTTTAATCAGCCAACATAAATAAATTCTAAAAAAAAACAATAAACGGCAGAATGCTTGTTTTTCGCTAAAGTGTAACTAAAAAAATAATTGAAGAAAACCTACAAGAGTGGTCTTAAGGAAACTTTCTGCATGCTCGAAAATAAAAGTCTTAACTTCCTCTCTTAGCATAAAATTATAGACTAAAGATTATTATAGACAAGAGATAATTGCAAATAATTCTTGCGAAGAATTAGTCTACCATTTTTACAAGAAATATAGCAGTTTTTTAAATCTATTGCAGAAACAAATATTTTGAATGCTTTTTTCCCAACCATTTGAAACCAAAATTTGAGGCAGCTATAATCACAAGAATACATATTGAATTTCATACATATTGAGAACATATTGAGTTTGGGAATTATTGCGTTTAGAAGAACGCAGTAGCCTTAGAGATGATCAACTCTCTGAGAGTTTTAGTGCAGAATTTGATAGAAGCCACATTTTAGCGCTTTTATTACCAGAATGCAGAGCCGGCCCTCTCTATGAAAGTGACCGTGTACAAGAAACCATTTGGGGCCCTAAATTAGTTGCAAAGTAAAAATAATAAAAAATACGAACATTTGCATATTTATTTAATGCGTGATTGTGTTTTTGCTCTTAATTACTCCAGGAATATAACAATTTTTCCAATTTCTTTTTCGATACTTAGTATTGCAAGGATGTTTAACCCATTTATGCCTACTGTTCTCTTTTTGGATCACACCTCACATAATAATTGTTTTTATTATATGTTTTTCCTAACATATAGAAATTTCATGCAAAAATTCCACTTTTTTATCCTTAGGCATAAATGGGTTGAACATTATATCCGTATGCTTGACCAAAGATAATCAATACTTTAATAATTTTAATTTGCCGAAAGAGGTTTCAGCATTTATTATATTTAATAAATGACAATGTAAAGAAAAAAATTTAACACAGTTAATACATTGAGAAATAAATTATTATAATTATTTATTAGAATATATTGCAATATGTGTTGCGGGTTATTTACATCTCTCTCATTAAAAATCAAATACCATTGTAAAGTAATTATTTGGATTAGGCTGATATTTACATCGTTATTATAAAACGTTACAAAGATTTTGGAACTATCTTCTAATTAATTTTTTCTAAAGTTTTTGTGTCAGTGATTAATTTGAAAATAGTTTTAAATCTGTCTTCTATCTGTACGATACCAGTATCCATTACATAACTAAAAAATAACATCCAAATTCATCAATCAAGTTTTCTACAATTTCATCTTCCATTGTTTTGCAATATACATATATTTTATTTTCCGAATTCGTTTTTCAAGAAAATTTTCTGAAAGATTGAAATTACGTGCTATCGATTTTGCTTCTTCTATATATGAGTTGAATTTCGTTTTTAACTTTGGATATCAGTTTTACCTTTATTGACTAAATTAAAAATAAAAAAAATATTGAAATAGTTTATTACTGGCTAATTTTGGACAATACTGTAAACCGTTCTATTAAGCACAAAATAAATGTCATTTCTTTATTGAATCCAATAGACTTTTTTAGTTTCGGAACAGCTTAATACTGTTATTTACATAAATAAATTCGTCTAGGGCGTTATAAGTCTACACAAACTGTATGTAGACTGCTTTAATCGTATCTATTTTGACTTCCCAACGAGTATGGTTTGAAAGAGCATAATGGTTTGAAAGTAATACTTTTGTAGATTTCCCATCTTTTTGTAGATGCAGAAAATTAGCAATGCAAATAGTGCAATAACAAGAAAATGTACTATATACTGCTGGAAGTGACATCACAAATCAATAAATTAAAAGAGTACGATAAGCCATGCACACACATAGATTGCATGACAGCAATAGAGAAATTTTTCTATATTTTACACTTTTATATTTCCCTTTCGTTTTCTACCGTTGTTGTATGCCTGTCCACTACAATCCATAATATCTAAATAAAGCTACCAAATATTTCAGAATAGATCTTTTGCTATCCAGGCATCGCTTCTCTAGTCACATCAGTAATTATACTACGTAGCTGCATTTAAATTATCTTTAATTTTTTTCTAAGGTAGGAATAATTTGATGTTGTAATGTATGAACTAAGTCATCGACAAGCACAGAGTCCTATTTACTTAGTCATTCGATTACACTTAAAAAATTTCCATTAATATTTGTTGTTATTATTTAGTTGTCATTATCACGAATGGAAGATTATTACATGCTAAAAATAGAATCATATGAACAATTCTTTGAAATAGTAATTTAAGACATGCAGTTTCCTTACTTTTATTAATTTGGATTTTTATTATCAACAGTTGAATATAACATACACAGATGCACACATAAAAAATATTACATTAGATATAGACAAAAGTGGATAGCTGATGATTTACAAGTCCATTTGAAATCAGCCTCAGCCTCGACTTTTGAGCTCCCGGCTCCCCGCTCTATCTTAACGTGTTTTTATTCATAAATAAAGTTTTCCGGCCTTTTTATAGATATCACTGGGATCTTAGTCTAATAAATACTGTCGATACTCAACCAGTCGCATAGAAATAAGCTTGTATTTTTTTTCATGTGCACAACATTATTGTTTAGAATACTATTTTATTTCTTAATCATGGTGGGGCCCCCCTCAGTCCCGGGGCATGGTGCATAGCACCCGCAGCACCCTCCAGATGGCCAGATGCTTCCAGAATGTTAATGTTTATCTCTTTTTTATGTGTCTTAATGTTTTATAGTTTTCAAGTTCAGATGTAATCGAACAGCCAGGTATGTAAATTTCTTCTGAATAGAGACCATTCAAAATTTGATAAAAATCTACAACTTTGGTCCTAAGTTAATTTATGAAATTTAGTTCAAAACGGTTTTGTGCAAAAGGGGTCACAGTTAGATAGACGGAGAGGCATCGAGACGTGACGCCAAAAATGTATTTTTCGGACAAGAGAGATCTGAAATGTGGGAAATCGTCAAATTTCGTTTTTTTTTTTTTTTTACCATTAAAATATTTTCTCCTTGTGTTTTTCAAA
>JAPMOQ010042096.1:2873-44449 GCA_026543055.1 Argiope trifasciata
ACTCTTGTCAGATAAATTCTTGTACTCTTGTCAGATAAATTCTTGTATTCAGATAAATTCTTGAACATACTGCTGTTTTGGTTTGTGGTTTTTTAAGCCTCAAAATGCACGAGAAGAAAATTAGCGATTTATCGTTTTTGAGGCATCAATTCTTCGCTTTTAGAATTATTAGGTAATGATAACGAAGGTTGTCACATTTGGAGACATATCCCCCCAAAAAGTTACAATTTGGTACGAATGCCCGATGCCATGTACCCGATTCTCTTGTCTTGATAGCGCGTCCAAATTGTGCCAGCCTCCAAAAACTCGCCAAAAAATTGCCATCCTGGATGGATACCAGAAATGATGACAAAAGGCAAAGGTTTCATTAAAAAATTGTTACGATTACATTTGGTGAGAAATCGTTCCAAGTATTTCAATTTTGGCGACTGTATATTGATCTTAAGTCTTAGTTGTAATCGTTATGATTCCTGCATGAAAATTGATATTCATATATTCCAACAAATAATCTTTATATGCTCAGAAAATTCAAAAGGTTATCTTTTTAATTACATATCCGTATAGTTCTAACTTAATTTTTAATATTTAAAATTTATTTGAATGCTATTTGTAATAATCCTTTTAAATGTAAGGCAGTCATCCATCAAAATATTTATTTGCGTGGTTTTTTTTGTTTTTTTTTTACCAATCATTATATCAATTATAGGATTTTCATACCTGCTTTTATTTCATAAGATGTACACTTTTTAATCTGCACTAAACTAATTCATTTAATTCACGTGTTTCGATCGGGTTTCTGTCGGATTGATACATATGATTTAAAAATTATGTTCTCACACAGTAACTTAAAATAGCAGATTTCAATTTTCTTTAAATATTTTTTTGTGAAAATTTATTATAACTACATATTTGTCGAAAAATTTATTCAATAAATTGAATAATAAAATAGAAGCAATATAAATTCGTGAGAATATTTTATATCTTATCATTATTATTAAAACTTATCCTTACCTTCGTTGACAAATTTATTCAGTAAAATATAAAAATATATATTGTATCTGGTTAGTGTGAATATAGAAACAAATTTTGGAGTACAGAATTTGCAAATAGGCCTCATTTGAGTTCTTGTTTGAAATAAAGTTGAATTTTTAACATTTTTTTTTTTTTTCATTTTTCGATAAGATATGTTCAATAGAAACTTTTGCCTTTGGATTTAGAATTATCATTCTCAGTTTCGGTGAAATTTGTTGAAAAATGAGTTGCTTTGTTGTATACCAAGTAATCCTGAGCCGCTTGGTATATGATGCCAGTTCTATAAATCTTTATCATTGAAGATAAAAGATTTTTTTTCCTTTTTCTAATGAAAGAGGGGGGGGGGAATACATTCTTTTTAAAAATTATACTTATATATAAAATTGAACGTGATATTCTTTTTATCTTTGATAGATGTAAAAATTTCGTTTGCAAATATTAAGCAAACGATTTTATGATTTGTAAAGTTTAACGTTTCTTCTCTCCTTCGAACAAATATGCCTCTTGTGGTGAAGTAAATCAAGATTATAATTTCGAAAGTTTCTTCTTTTTGGCCATGCACCGCTAAAATATGTTTACACATATATGTAGAGAGATTTTACTGAATAATTTATTATCTAAAGTGACTTTGCAATTGGATTAATGTAATAGGATGTTTATAAAAATATTGTAGCACTCTCTTTTTCCCCCTACACTATGATTCACTCATTACACGCCGCCCTCTGGCGAGTGCTTAGAGAGACAGTCAGTTAAGCCTCTGTTATCGTTATGTGTTGACGTGTTTTTTTGTCCACTCTCTGTTTGTGTCTGTGTGTAACGTAACCTTATATGTTTTAATAATAAATTATTGTTACACAAGAAGGCTTATCTTAATTAGAACCCACCAACCACCGGTCACAATATTCATAAAACAAATATCTTGGGTGTGTGTTTTTAATATGTAAGCATTTAGCAATTTTAACCAATCAATTACAACTAATAATTTTAAACAAAATATTTATTCTTTTAAATATTATATCTTAGCCCAGGATTGTCCCGACTATAATATAACAGGAGAGTAAAATAATCTGATTTTTGTGACTTTATCATGATTACTTTGTTTTTATCGTCAGAGGGATAAACTTAAAAACTCAAGAACCAATCATTGGATTTCAATAAATGCGTTGAATGTAAATGTATGATTACATAATTCTGGGAACTAAAATTAGCGGTCCTCGAAAGCATTTATTCATAGGATTGTCTTGATCTTTTCTTGGTAGGATTTTCTTAGAATTATCTTGAAAATCTTGGGTGCCATTCTTTGATCCACTTAACTGTCTAGCATCCGGGATTGTTTTGATCATTTCTAGCTAGGGTTATCTTTAAAATGTTGTTACCATTCCTTTTTTTTAATCCCCGATACTAACAATAAATGCACACGTCGGTCATGGAAATGCAGAAATTTGATTAAATAATACTCTTTAACCTCGTTTGCCTTTCCTGCAATGGGAATATTGTAGTCCCTATCTGGGTTTTGGTGAAATTATCTTGAAATAGTCATCATTCTTTGATTCCGCTTTCTGGATCATACAGAACAGAAAGCTATTTCATTCCCTAATAACTATTCCAGTTACTGAGTGATTTGATAAATAAACCACATACCCCAGACAATTTATTTTAACCACAATATTTATAGACAAAACTATAGAAGAGGAAAAGACTTACATTATCTGTCAAGTTAGTTTCTAGCATTACCTAACATTTCTAACAGGTATCACATATAATCTCTAATACCCTATTTAAAAGATCAGGGCGAAGACATTGTTCCATTTTTGTCTTCCTTTAATTTTAGACAATGCACATATAATTACATATTAAAAAAGGAAGTAAAATTACCCGCGCGATGTTTCGAGTATACATAAATTAGCTGTGCAAATATATTGAATTCCAACTGATTTTTTGCACAGCATGTGTATTACTCTTAAGGAAAAGAATAAAATACGTATCTCACACTTAATTGCAGTATTTTTTTTTTCAAAAACCAAATTATATTTTTCTTTTAGAAAAGAAAACAACTTTCGTATCTTAACCATTTCTTGTACAATTAAGAGGAAGAAGAAAAAAAAAACAGTATCGACTTCGCCCATTAACATGAAATGCCATCCAACGAAGTAACTAACTCCATTAGTTACTTTATCGGTTACTAAGTTTTTCTCTTTCAAATGCTACATGTGTGTAAAGTGTTTATACCCTTTTTTTTACACACTTCCCTAAAATAGCTTTACTTAACTTCAAAGGCTCTTAAAAACAAAGCATCGGCTCTTTTGTTCGTCTAATTGTTAAAAGAGATTAACGATGCCAAACGAAAGCACAGCTACAAAGTACAAAACAAAGCCTAATTGGTAGACGGAGGGAGGGACTTTCTGCCTTAAGAGTAATGTGACAAAAGGAACACCCCCTTCAATCATTTTTCAAATTAAAAGGCTAGATAAACGGTTCAACTAGAGTACTTTAACGGCACACCTCTTTCATGAACTTTCTTGAAATGACCCTGTTAATGATTTAGCTTACGTTAACGTCACGTTACGTTGGGTTTGCAGCGCCGCGGAATAATTTATAGACTGTACAAGAACCATATATAGTTCCACTTTTAGCCGAAATAGGTATAGACTAACAGTAAATATTTAATGGAACAAGTACTATCTTGTGTCAAAATTGCGTGTAATAACTTATTCCGGTGATTTTGTTGAAGTCACTTATTGGCTGCTTAAAAGATAAAAGCGGTTTAGTTTTGAAATATTGTTATGATGGGCTTGCCACAAATTGTACTTGTACCGCAATTTTGCCGTAAAATAGGCTGTAAAATTTTGTACATGAATAATCTAAAGAGTTTGATGCTGAAAGACCATAAGAATCTGTATGAAAATTCATTATTTACTACTTTCTGATGAAATATCTTATAATGGTGTTTCTCCATGAAATTGTGTATACGAATTATATAGTAACTTCTTCAGTGATTTGAAAGTTGTCGTTATCTGTAGCATATCGTTTTATGAATTATGTAACTATTGTAAGAAATTTCTATTAATTTTTTAATGGTTCCGACAGTATATAATTTAAATATTTTTGGAGAATCCTCTCTCTCAGTGTGCGTGTGTATAATTTTAAAATCCGACAATCGCACAACGTTCAGCATACAATTAAATTGTAGATATTATATAAAATAAACAAAATTTATATTAATATATTTTATATAAAATCATCATTTTTATTTTATATAAAATATCAGACTTATTTCATAGGGCAACTGCGTTTGAAGGCTCTACATTTCAATTGATAGAAAATAAGATATTACCAAAACGTTTGTTTTTAAAACTATATAAAATTATTTTTTAATGTTTGCAAATTAAATTATTGTGATTTTTTTCATTATTGGTAGTTGTAAATATTTTGATACAGTTATAACCATTGAAATAATTGTTTAGCATGCATTATGATTCTCAGAAAAATCGAATTCCTTGTAATGTCTAATGTAAATTTTGCTGGAATTATGGAGATTGTTGTATTCTAACAATATATCTGTTCAGAAATGGTATTAACACAAACTTTATAAAATATTTAGTGTATATGTTGCTATTTGGTGATAGGTAGGATCGAACTTGGATCCTTACGGATGGTAGCCAGATGACAAGACTAAAAGTGACCACTCAGTCTTGAAGATGTTATCTGGCTTATAAAGCTTCCACTACATATACAACTTTAACAAAACCTACGATGTCCGTCCTAAAATAGCTTTTATTTTGCTTCAAAATGGAACAAAAATATGATTAGACAAACACAACTTTTAAAAAGTGTTCAGATCTGATTATTTTGGTACGATTTTATGGGGGAAAAAATGGTGGCATTTAAGAAACTTTATTTCAAATAATAAATAAAATTTATTTCTTTGGCAATTTTTTTAGAAACCTTCGATTACAACATTGTTGTTTGCATTACTTCAATTTTGTCTTAAATCTAAACATTCTAAAGTTAAAACTATGAACTTTCTTGAATGAATTGTCAAAAGTTTAAGAGCATTTTTTTTAATGTAGAGCCTACTACTTCAAAACTATGTTTTGATATGATGCCATAAAATAATCATATCTTTTCGTAAATGGCTTTATTTTTTATTAAAAGTAAATATATGGATAAATTTATTACATTTCTCATGACTTTGATAATGTGAAACAAAAATGTAATAAATCTAATTAAATATATTGTTTATTCTTTCGATGAGGAGAGATGATTATTCTCATTAACACTATATCGCCTTGTGCTGATACTTTTTTTTTTCATAAATCAAGCTCCTACAAATCACAGAAGCTAATTTAATTTTTGAAAGGTAATTATCATTATTTAAAAATTCATAAAGATTCCATTTCTTGTATAATACCAATCACATGTAAAGCTTTTGTATTCGTTATTAACTATGAGGACTCCTCTTGCCAGAGTTATCTCATATTAGATTAGCTCAGTTAAATCAAACTCAGACTGTTACTTATTTCCTTAATTATCCTTATTTGTCAGAAAACTATAACTTACCACTCTTTCAAATCCCCAAACAGAGCTAAATCTCCAACTCATCTGCCATCTAATTACAAAACCACCCTTTTAAACCTCCTGGGAGGCTCACCTTATGCCAACCAGTTCATTCCTTTAAAGCTTCATTCAGCCTGTTTCTCATCAAAAGCGCCAAAAACACCTTTTTTTTCTCCCGCTCTTTTTCTTACTTTTTCCCACTCTTCTTTTTCTGATTCCTCATTAACTAAGCGAAGGGCCCGGGTAAAAAAAAGTTTCTTGATTAAAGAAGAGGGGAACGTCGATTGCTGAAATGGACACTGGTGAAGCAAGGCCCTAGGGGAAGGTTTGAGCAGGGACGAAGTAACAGATTGTGGTAGAACACATAACTGATGTTACCCTTTTCTTCGTACGATGTTCTTCGAGTCTTAGAATGCCTCGTTCAATCACGCTCAAGAAAGGGAGGGGAGGAATGGAGAAAAAGTAACGAAGAAATAAGTACTGTTCTGGTACGGAGTTGGTTGGTTGGTGAATGAGTTCTTTGTATTATGAGTGCAATTTTAGTGAAAGAGTTGCTCTCACCGTTCGTGGTGCTTTGGGGGGAAATGAAGAAACCGAGCCTGATGGAACGAGGGGATGAAAATAGAATATTGAGACACAAAATGGAAACTGAATCATATTTGTCAAGGGTTTCTTTTGTGAAGACAAGAAAAATGCACATTTCAGGTTCATTAAGGGGTGTTTTTTTTTCCGTTGGGGAAATAATGAACAACATAGATAATAAAGGCTTTTTATTCTTTCACAAACGCTTTTGATTAGGAAAAAATTAATAAAAAATGAAATTAACAAAGATAAAGCAGTTATTCAGCAGTTATGAACATATTATTTTTTAATGCTTGTTTCTGAAATTTTTTTCTTACTAAATTCTTTTAAATTAAACATTGAATATAAAATCATTGCACTTTGACGATGAAATATTGTTGTCTATTGCTATATCCCCATTTCGAAGTATAGTGTGTGCTTTGGAAGACATCTAAAGTTTTAACCATTACGACACATTATTAGAACCTATACTGCATTTTTTGCCATTCAGCTTCATATCACTCCAATTGCTACAACTGAATCAATGGAAATTTTATTCATATTCCCAATTCCTAAAGAATTAAATGTGTTTATTCATTATGAAGGGTTTTCAATTAATATTGATAGTAAAGTATTTAACGAGAGAACTTATACATCCATTATTGTTTCAAACTTCATAGATCATTATTTATTACTATGAAAAATATATAAAGTTATATCGTTCTATATTATAAGCTTAGTATGGAACTTTTAACATAATCGCATTATTACTCCTTTATATTAAACATTTTCCGTCAAAAATTTATTTCAAAAAAATATTTTATTTAAATTAGGTTTTATTGTTTATATATTGACATTAATTAGAATCTGCATATGGTTATTTTTTATTCATTTTTAACTTCTATTAATTATTTACATTTAATAATCTTTGATGTGATTTCACAGTTAAACGAAGTTATGGATTTACTAATTATAATATGCATGTTTTAGAAGTTGTGGGATCGAATTGAAGAAACTTTTGAAATTTTAAAACTTTGATTTATTTCACGACGGGAAGCACAATTTATGTACAAACTATAAATGATGAAAAATATGTGTCAGTCTGTATCTCAATACAAGAGCAGGAAAGATTTAAATTTTTTCCTTTCAGTGATTTTACTAAGAGATTT
This sequence comes from Argiope trifasciata, assembly GCA_026543055.1. Classification (NCBI taxonomy): domain Eukaryota; kingdom Metazoa; phylum Arthropoda; class Arachnida; order Araneae; family Araneidae; genus Argiope; species Argiope trifasciata. Next base: position 10,193 of record JAPMOQ010042096.1, read on the forward strand.
TAATGAAGATTTCTTTGACTCGTGCCGATGTAGGAAAAATTGATCTTAGAATGTGTTGAACGCATTAAGAATTTTTATTCTTTCACTCGGAGCGTGTGAAAATACTGTGATTAACAGTGTTATAGAGCACGTATAGAATTAATTAATAAAATGTTGAAATTGGAACAAAAAATCTAAAAACATTTTAAAATAAAGTTAATATGGGCTAAACTAAGATAAATTGACGAAATTAATTAGGATTTAAATTACATTAAAGGATATCATTACATACATACATATATCTAATACTATAATACTAGGAATGGTTGCCAAGTCGAAAATCGCCCCAGAATTAATAAACTCCGGTAAACTTGGGGGTCTCGGGTTTTTGGCCACGAGGAATCGATTGGCGCCGGTTTTGAAGCACTACGGTCGAGCAATTCGGAGTTACAGATAGGATATTTTCAAACTTTATTAGTTCGCCATAATGGCTACTTAAATTTTCAAGCGGTAACGTGCTGCCATCTATAGCCAATATGGCGAACTAATAAAGTTTTATGTTTATGCTGTTATAGGTTTATAATGTTTCTTATGTATGTATATATGTTTGGTTTTTCTAAATAAATTTGTCAAAAATATTGAACTTCAATACACTTCAATCTTTACCTTTACTTTACCTTTGTATAGAATAGTTCCCTTTCCAAACTCTAACTTTGTTTAGAATAGTTTACAATGGTGCACTTTAACCGGTTATCTTTTCACCAATGGTTTCACAAATTTTCTTATGGCTTGTATTGTTTTGATAAATCACAATTGAAAATTTAAATCTTCGAGTTAGCTTCGATACCTGTTTTCTCCGAGCGGAGCTCGGTCACCCGCTGGTAAACAAAATTTTTATACTCAAGTCACGAGATTTTACTATACCAATGACTTCCAAAATGTTATACATTCAGATAATATGTAAATTTTTGAAATTATAAAATATTCTTTCTGTCGGAACATATTACGTGTTAATAACATAATTTTTTTATAAGCAGCCATTATCTGTACAATACTTATGTGAATGTCTATATCAGTTAATAAACTTAAATGGTCTGTTTGGATTAAAAGCTCATTACTGAAATAAAAGCTGATAATTGCTCTCAGTTTTCTAAGAAATAGAATTAAAAGAATTTGTTGGTTTATTTGTTATAAATTTAGAAAACTTTTCAGTTCTGTGAAATATGCTATTTTAATGAAAAGAATTAAGTCAGGGAGACTAATATTCTCCAAAATCCTTTAATTCCATTAAGTGGACCGAAACTAATGCTACCCAGTTTGGCTTAACTGCTGCTTTAAACAAATATTATTAATCAGTTACGCGAAATATTAATGATGCTTTAGTCAAAATTAGATTTAATTCCTTTGGAAAGAGATCATAATTTGTATAAACTTCTCTCCAAACTCTTCAGTGGAGGCATTGAAGCTCAAGTTAAGTTATTGAAAGTCCTTGCGGTCATAGTCCTCAAATATTAGCATCTTCACATCAATTCCATGAATATTTAGCAGAGCTAAAACTCGTCAATGGGAATTCTTACCAATTATTTTTAAACAGCTGAATCAGGCATTTGTTTAATGTATGGGGAGAAAATGATTGAATCAGCCGAATCATTTGAATTTGAATTCGAGTATTAAACACGAAATACTTGATAAGTTTCACTGATTGAATACCCAGTAGTCTAAAAGTGTTCCTTGAACTTTGGCGAATGAATTATTCACGCCAGCCATCTCATAATTAATATTTTGAGGTGGCAGAGAGTTAATATGCCTTTAAAACGTATCCGAGCTCATAACATTGGATAGAAATCCACGACATATTTCCCCCAGTATTGACTTAACGACAAACAACTTTATTCCCCTCAGAATTTCGTATTAACGCTTATGAAATTTATGATTCGATTCTATTTGGATCTGCATTTAAAATCCGTTTTCCTTGTTATTCAAGAGGAAATATGCGGTTGAATATTTCTGTTATGAGCATGGATTATTTAGGGGATATTCTCTATTGATAATTCACAATTTTCAATGTTAGTAGATGATGACAATTTTGATTTCTTCAACTTAATAATAATATTTGTTATGTCGTTCATTAATATCAAGAAAGATTCTCGATTTGTTTTAAATATTTTTAATTCTAAGATCTATTTATTTATTTTGTCCTCAGAAGTTTGAATTTATAATTTTCATTTCAGCTTTGATCTTTTTTACTTCTATATAACTTATATATTGTTATATATAAGTTACGCAAATCATTGTTTTATCTACGAAAGGTAATTCTAATACTTTTCCAAAATGTAGAAGTAAGCGAAATAAACGACTTTTGAACTGATGTGAAACTTTGAGGTGGCATAGGGTGTTTTTACGATCAATGGGCAAAAATTGTCTGGCAGTAAGAATCTTCATTTCTCACATTCTTTTTCTAGGCCATGAGGATTACCAAAATCAATTTTGTCTTATACTGACTTCATCCGGAAAAACTAATTAAAGTTCTTATTTACGAAACTTCGATTCAATTGAATTTTAAATGGCTGTTCATTTCATTACCGTTGGATATAGTCTTGAAGTGCTTGAGAGATTCACTATTGTTTTAAACGACATTCCATTCTGGGATCTTGCTTCATTACTGGGGTCGCTCTTACATATTTGCTCGATTTTTTAATAATTATTATAATTTTATCTGTACAACTGTACAAATTTCATTTAGAAAGAACTGGCATAGTATTCTATTAATATTTTCGTATTCTAGATGTTACGTATTTATTCAAAAATAAACTAAGTATCATAAAGTCGTTTCAAATCTATCTATGGATAATTCCTAACAAATTACTACTTATGGTTAGGTTTAAGTGAAAACTTTTCAAAATCGTTGAATTTCCGTTATATAGTTTTGAAGATAGCATGCATTTGTTTTTACAAATTAATGAAAAAATTTTCTACTTGTGTGCAGATAGATCCACTGTCATATCATAATTTTAAACTTTAGCCTTAAGGTTCTATATGTTCCTCCGATTTGTGTCACAGAAGATTAACAACAAACAACAATTTTTCTTTTCGTGACAGAACTTGGAATATCTAAGATTCTTTGTCAGTTGAAAATTATAAGTAGCAAATTGCCGAAGAGATGATCAGTTAAAAGTCCCAGCTCTTTTGACGTTCTGCATCGAAAAAGTCCTGAACAAGTCATTTACAACTATGTGTCTCAAACTTGCCTCCTGAAGTTTGTGGAAAATTGATAGGACAGTAAATTTATGTGAATTCCTTATTTCCTATCAAATGTTCTTCTTAAACACTAATCTTTACTTCCTATCAAATGTTCTTCTTAAACACTAATCTTTACTTCCTATCAAATGTTCTTCTTAAACACTAATCACTTCGTCAGCATTTTGTGTCCTTAAATTGGATTTGTGCATGTTATTATTAAAGTCAACTATATAGCGTTTGATAACAATTTTATTGATTTGTAGTTGGCTGAACCTTAATCAAAGAATTAATTTGTAACTTTAAACCTGAAATAAATGAAGTCACTTTGAAGAGTTGATTATTGCAAATAAAAGCTAATTCTGACCAATCCGAATAAGATCTCAGTCCTTGGGAAAGGACTTTTCAATATTTGATGCTCTACGATTTCAGAAAGGCAAGCAAATGGAATCGTTTGAATCATATTCTTTCTCCCTAATTCTTATTAAGAATAAGGCATACTAACACAGCTAATTTTTTGGTGTCTAGAAATCATTGAATATTAAGATCCTGTTTACATTAGGTTAAACGCTTGCTGTAGAAAGAAACAGAGAATATCGTCAGTAATTGAGAATTCGAAATTAGGAGCACACACATATCGGAACTTTTGTGATGCTAGCAGTGTGCAGTTCGGTGATATTTATAAACCGCGATTTGGTAAATAAATTTATTAATAGGTGGTATAAATTTTTCCATCAAAGGAAAACATGAAATCGGTGCTTTCAACGCTACATTAGAATAAGCATTTGTCCCAAAAAGAGCACCAATAAAATCTCGCCAGCATTTGACTATCCGTAACTAAGGGCGCACGCGTATGGAAGCCTTTATGGTTCTGGTACTGTGGGATTCGGTTACAGACTTAATCTAAATATGGATCTAAAGTAAAATTTACCACAGGTTTATAAAAGGCGATTTTATAAATAAATCTAATAATGGAAGGTAAACTAGCCCATCAGAGGAAGACATGAAATCGATGGTTTCAACGATAAATGCATTAAATTTCTGGCATCATCGATATACGGTATGTGGAATTTCTTTTATTTATTAAGACTTAGGAATGTGAAAATAGTTATATTTATAAGAACAGATTATAATTATAGCTTTCTATTTCTGCTCTGATCAATAACGAGTGCTTTCAAACCACTTAATATTCATCATGGGAATTATTGCTTAATATAGAGAACTTTTATTACAAATTAAGCCATTAATCCATTAAACAATAAAATGGAAGAATTATTTCTGTCCTAGCGAAAGCTATAGAAATAAAACAACTTTTAAGCTGAAAAGTTTTATCCAATAGAGCAGCGCTCACCGATTCGCGAAACAGACTTTTCAAGCTTGTCCCTCCGCGGACTAATATTTTACATTTGCGTTGAAATAATTTATGGTCGTAAAGAGTCATTACTGATTTTCCATTAACGTTCTACTCTGAATAAAATAATAAAAGTTCCAGGAAAATGACATCATAATAAAAAAGAATAGCGGATATCAAAGCTCACTCCTGATACAGCTAATAACAGATTGGGGGGAAATTTAATTGATTAACGACGCTTTATAAGTCACCTCTTTCCACAGACGAACGTGTGTTTCACGCTCTGTATTGATTTTTTGTATTTTTATAATATGTATATATTATTTTTTCTTCTCTAAAAGCGAGGCCTCTTTTTTTCCTCCGCTCATCGCATTTGTAATCATTGTGAATGTTAATACTTATAAAATGCAAAATGGACCCGTTGTTTGTTTTTTCATGATACGCGTAAATTGTCTTTGTGCGTTGGCAATAGATGATCTGCAGCTGCATTGAAAGGATTTGATAAGTGGGGAAGGGGGGACGATAGAAGGTCGCATTGATTTTTCGTATGTTTTAAATACGTCCCTAATTTTTTTTATATTGTTATTTTATTTCTCCCTCCACTTGTGTTTGAAAAGGAGGAAGTTCAAGTTAAACGGTTTTATGATTTTTTTTTCTTTTTTTCTCTCACAATAAATTCTTTACTAAGGAGTGCGTTCTGTGAATGTAATTACCTTATATGATAGAAAAATCTTTTTTTTTTTTTTTTGGAACTAATCGAAATTCATTTAATGGATTTCGGTAAAAACGTTTTTTGAATGTTGAATGATAGATAAAAAAGAAAAGTCTTTCTAACGACGTAGCTGAATTTTAAGTGTCCGCCTGTCTGCAAAAGTTGTGTTATTTTTAGTTCTGCTTGGATAAGGAAGACAAACTATTTAAAGAATATTGTCGCAGAAAACTATGGCCTTTAATTATCAAAACAGAACTGAAAAATATTTCAAAATTGCATTATCGTTTTTAAATATGTGTCAATATATTTGAACATTGTATTTTTTGAATAATAGATTTGAAGACGCGATTTCTTTGAACAAACTTAATATAAACGTGCATCAAATAAAACACAAAAGAAACTATAACCATTGATAAGTCTTTATTTTGATATTTTTTTATTTTTTTCATAAAGATAAATTATTGCTTGGGAGCTAAGTTTTTAAAAATAATACAATAGAAAACTTAAAAGCTAACTTGCTTACTGAATAAACAAGATCTTAATAATTTGTTAAATTAAAAAATATCACATAAATATTTATGAAAATTTTCCTATTTTGAAAGTTAATGAATTCTTTTGTTAGAATTTTGCTTTAACTATTTTCTTTTACTAGAACATATTTTTCTGCCATTTAAAATGGAAAACGGTGGAATTTCTTTTTTCTCATTTCAAATGTATTATTGCCTATTTCGTAAACTGCAGTTAACTGCAAAGATACTTTTTTATGAATATGCTGTTTTAATTATTGATCGGAAATAATGCATCATACTGTATTGAGAGATTTTGAAAAATTATTAAATTTCTTTTGTAAACTTTTGTTTTTATATATTAGAATCGCTTTTTTTTTCTTTTTGATGTCATTATTCTTTTTTTAATTTTTAAAAATTTTACCTTTTCTTTTTTTGTGTGTGTCAATATGAGCAAGAAAACTACATGTTTCTAAATCATAATAATAATAATAATAGTAAAAGTTGCTGTCACTTCATGTCCTTATATTTTAATGGATTTAAACTTCCTTAGTTTCTAAATGTGCGAATGTTTTATTTAGATAATGAACCTTTGTTAGAATATTTCCATTCTTTGATCAAATTATTTAGTTAAAATGTAAATGTTAATTTTTTTACGGTTTCTAATTAGTTTTAAATTTTTAATTTTGAAATTTATTTTGCAGGTAAAGGATTTAAACCAGACAACAGCGAAAGGTAAAAGATTTATAATATGGTTTCTTTTTTTGTTAATGATTTCTTTGTTGTATGAAGTAAAATGTACCTTAATGATACTGTAATATTGTTGAAAATACGCAGGTTAGGCAACTAATCCATCAAATGTAGACATATAAGTTCATTTGAAAAAATGCCTTAAATAATCTAGAATTATATTTTATGTCATTTGAATGAAACAATGTAAATAAATAAAGAATTACATAACGCAAATTTTTAATGCACTATCCCTCTCTTGTTAATCATGTTTAGTAAAATTAGTATATTGACCTTTTAAATAAAATCTTCGTTCTTTTGGAATCAAAAATGACCAGGTATAATTTGAATGCCATTATTGTCAAATTTTAGACCATATCAACAGCTGCCTTAAAGAAGTCAAGTCAACGGTTTATATTTCCTTGAGACAGCCGTTGATTGGTTTAAATTATTAAAATTCAAAGCTTAAAAAATTTGCTCAATTTTCATCGCAAAATACTTGAAATTAATTTAAAATTTTAGTTATATTTGAAATATCATAAAAATTAATAGGATTGAAGAATTATATTAGAATTTCACTTCCGCATTTTTTTCAGAAGTGAAATTATTCGAAAGTATATATAAATTTGTCTAGAGCATTGAAAACTTTTTCCCAGTAGTAGTATATGCGTTTCTCTAACAGTCTAAAAATTATTTTCAATCTACCTAAATCATCTATTACTTGGATAAAATTTGAACGGACACTCTGTATATCAATAAAACAGATATTTATTACCATTTTGAATAAAAAAAAGTTATGTGCTCAAAATTGTAGTGTATTTTTTATGCTAGGCTGTATAAGTTTTAATAAAAAAAACTATGCTAATTTCCAAGTTATTTTAAAATATAATTCCAATTTTTGTGGATTAACTTCATTAAATTGCATAATTCTGTGGGATTTTAAAAGTTTTCTTTTCAAATTTTATAACATAACAGGCAAATAATTAAGTTTTTTATGTTAGATTTTGCACCAAATATAGCAGTTTTAAAATATTTTCTAGATGAGTGATTATTTAAAAAAATAATCGACTTTCTTAGGGATTTTGAGAATTACTAAGCATCTTCAAAACACTTATATGTTTTTCTGATAGTGTGGATGTTAAACATCTAGTTGTTATTTAAAGATTATTACTGAATTAATGTTTTCGATAACAGTCCTTTTAGTAATTAAAATTCCAGTGTTATTTAATACTACACTCTGAGACGAAATTTTATATACCGATATTAAAAAGGAAAAACATACATACATTAATTACAAATATAAAATGCTGAATATTTATTGAAAAAAATATGTGCCTTGCATTCAACGAAAAATTTCAGGTAAGTAAAAATGTATGTTTTGATTACACAATAAAGCATTGTGCCCCAAAAAATTAAAAAATAAATGATATTTCAACAAAAAAATCCTTAATACAATAGTTAAATAGTTTACTCTAACAATTCTTAATAGTTCAAATTGATTTCTTTTATCAGTATGGCACTGTATACACATTTTTCCTTTGACACAATTAAGATTTGTTATAGGTTTGATTCCAGGTTCTGAAATGCACATTTTTCACTGGTTCTCATCAAATTCATTGAATAAAATTATCCTCCAATATTAAAAATCCAGAATATTATAGGGTACTTTTCCGCTATAGAGGCGCAAGATGTAGCCAATGTGAACCAAACGCGAGTCGCCAAGCGAAGCGAATGGTAAAACAAATGCCGCCATTGTGAACAAAACGCGAACGAAATCGCCAAATGAATAACTTTAATTTGACATAACTTTGCATTTTAGGCGTCTTTCTGGCGATTTTTCAATTTTCTCGACAGCAATTATTCGGCGATTTTTTTCGTTGCACCCGTATAACGGAAAAATACCCATTATATTATGTAATATTTAGAGGTTGTGGATTATTATATAGCGTTAGATTCTTTCCTTCTAGATTATTATGCACTAAAACATTTTAAGCTCATAACGAAACTAAATTCAAATTTAAAATCTTTCAGTTTTGTAGATAAGGGTTTCTGAACTTTCAAAATAATGAAAGTTTATTATTTTTCTTCAGTGATGCTGAAAGCGGGAGATCCGCGGAATTGATTCACAACGGCAGATCTAAACCTGGTGCTATTCCTCCTGATGCTCTATATACGGCTACCAAAAGAGACAGCAATTCTTCTTCGGACAGGCCACTATATGAGAACCTTAAGGTGAGCACTGCAAATGAAGTTAAGCCTGCATTAGCTTTGATTTCTATTTATTAAGGGTGTGTATTAGGAAGAAGAATTCATAAAATGCATAACATACAAGTTTCACTACCAATATGTTTGGGATTGGAATAATTAAACATTATGTAATTATTTCAATATTTGTTTAGTTATAAAAGAAATGAATTATTGAAACATTATATAATTTGCAAAAGAAAGTATTTTTTAAAAAATCAAAATTAAATAATTATCTCATTGATTATTTGCTCGTATTGGCCACACATTTTGAATCAGAAATCTAAAAATATATTTTAAAAAATCTATGTATTTTATTCAAACAGAAATAAATTACATAATCTTAAAAATATTCTCCTTTCTTTCATCTTTACTTCCCTAAAATTAATTTAATTTAAAATTGATGAAATTATGAATTTTTAACATAACCGAAAAGGGATAGTAACTGTTATGTTATTTTCCCGTATATTATCCGGAAGAGTATTATATTACGAATATCTTTCTTACCCTGTATTTAAATTTTGATTATATATGGTTCTCGGATTTTAAATGCCTAGAAACATGCAATGTACTCTTCATTAATTATTTAAACTAAACTTTCAGCTACTTCCATTTTATGTATTATCTGTAATACTTTCGAAATAATAAACTCTAAATTACATTTGAGACATGCAAAGATTAAATTTACTTATTATGATAACTGAAAAACTTTTGGGGGAAATCTATGTCTTCGCCTGCAAAATAGCTTTGCGTGTTCAAAGCGAAAAAAGGATCTTATTCTATGTAACTATGAGTAAAAATTAAACAATTTGTAATAAAAACTATGCTAAGCTATTCAGAATTGTTATAAAGTTTAATATGAAATGTTATAATTATTTCAAAGTTAAGAAAAATGCATTATTAAAAATATTTTTATTTTTATAGCATTACTTTTTGAAAATAGCTTATGCAAAATTAATCTGTGTTGTAATCCAATCATTTCTATAAGCTTTTCTTCATACTGACATTTTAGAACAGCGTTATTTATATTAATAAATAAAATTATTTCTTTTTGCTATCGTTCTAAAAGTATGCATATGAAAATAGAAAGCAAATAGGTTTTGTTGTAATGGATTTATTATTTTCACCTCACTATTTCAAATTGGTATACAAAATGAACTAATATTTTAAATTAGCTTTCTGTTTATTTATAATTATAATCTAATTATTATTTGCATTTAAATTAATCTGAAGACGCTTTGTCTATGGTGAATGAAATTTTATATAATATCAATTTATATAAAGAGGAGGGGGAAATGTATTTTTACGAACTGCAACTTTATTCTCTTGAATTCTTGCTAGACTTATTCGATTGGAGTGGCATTGAAATGAGAAAGGGGGATATTATAAAGGCCTTCCAGCCCCGCCTTGAGACATGCTGCAAATACAAAATTATCATACATTTATTTCAAGTTATAATGCCAAAAAGGGAATTGTGCCAAAAAAAAAATTATGTCCCCCCCCCCCTCCAATATCTCTTACCCTTGGTATGTCACCTTCTAAGCAAAATAATAAAATAGAATTAAATAAAATTCGCTTTCATTTTAAAGTTCCATAATTCATTCCTTTTCACTTCGTTACCAAATATTGTAAAATTAGCCATTACTTGTAAATAAAGCATTTCGCATCTTTCACTCTGTTTCTTCAATAACGCCTCAGGTAACAACACAGCCATCTAAAAGGTCCATGATTCCTTTTCAGCTTCAAGCCTTTTAATCCCTTTCGCCATATCGCAACAATTTGAAGATTCAGATGCATGCAATTTAAAAATTATAAGCCTTCCAAAACAAACGTTGCAATAGTATTGTCTTCCAATCAATGATTCATTCCAGTAAATGACTTGCGGTGTTATGCCTGTGAAAGGTGCTAATGAAGGTTCTATCCTCGAAAATGACAAGTAATTGGCAGACAGAACCCCAAATACAAGGTTAAAATCGGCCAGGTAGTGCGCAGAAACCTTGAGAAAGTTGGGAATGGAATATAAATTAAGGTTAATGAGAAAAGGCGCCTTACTTCCCCCTGCTGGTGATGACAGAATTTCCATTGTTTGCGTTAGGGAATCGCTTCTCACTTGGAGGATTACGTGAAAAGATGTATGGGAAGCTGAAGAAACCGGGAAGCTTATTGGTTTAAGTTTATTATTCTTGTAACAATTGGACTAAGACGAGGGGAAAAAATTACCTCTGCCAGATAGAATTTTTGGAAAATATTTAATTTAGGTGCTTTAAAAGTTTTCAATTTATTATGTTATGTATTAAACAGAAAAATATATCTAAGTTATCTTGATTGTATCCATATAACTCATCAAACTATCTTATTTAATTACCAAATTTGTCAAATATTCATTTCAGTAGCTTCGTAACTCTAATATCTTTTCACACGAATTCAGAACCATAGCAAGAAAAAATAGTGCCAGAATATGTTTTTTTGATTCCTACTATATCATCCAATCTTATGTTAATTTTTGTTCCAAAAGTGCTTTAGGGCATATTTTCTGGATGCTTTTCATGCACAGTCTATCTTTATTCTGGTAAGATAATCATAGATTATTTTACAGGACTAAAGATAGGAAAAGGCAGCCTATACCATGATGATTTTATTCATCTAATCATATGGTTGGATATTTTGCCTGTCCTGGGAATAAACAAAAATGTTGCTCTTAATTGATTATCAGTTAGCAGATGATGCTTTTCGACTCATTAAATTATGGTTACCGATTTGCTTATCTTATAACTTCCCTCGATCACGTATTGACTGAAGGTAGCATATCGCCACCATTTTTGAACCACTGAAGATTCAAATTATTTTTGCAGAAAGCTGCACGATGGTTGCAACATGAGTCTTCCATCACATCTTGATTTTTTGTACGATAGAATAATTTGCTTTTTGCATTCATATTACCTCAGGTTCTATTAAATTCTAAAGATTCTAGTTAGAAGGAGCCATCACCGTTATTTATTTCTCTGTACTTCGATTCATCAATCGAAAATAATTTAAGCGTTCGTCTGATTATCTTATCTAAGATTTTTCTTGGCAACAGAGCTGAAATTGAAATTATACTGTAGCTTATTTTTGTATTAGGTCCTGTACCAGAGAAATGTGATGCTATATTAGTAATATAGAAATGTGGTACTAATTTTCCACCTTCTCATAAAATTTGGCTTTGCAAATGATATTAAACATTTTAATATTTCATCTTTACAGTGTCCTAATTTTGAAGCATACTCAACCTCTTTCACGCTGTCACTATGCCACTACACAAAATACATAGTAAAAACATTTGAAAGGAAAAATATTTAATATCCTATTTATGATTATGCAAAGTTTCAGAGGTTAACTCAAAGTTTATCCACGCCTTCAAATACTTCGCTTGTTGTAAAATCTATTGAAAAATTTATTCAAAACACATACCAACAGCCTTACTAGATGGCCAAAAGAATAATTTTCATTTAAGAATTCCATATCATCCATGAACCGTGAACTAAAAATCAATGTAATTTTATTAAAACAGGGAAGTTTATTTCATCTTAATTAAGATTTTCTCGCGTAAATATGGCTTAAGAAAATTATAGCATAATAATATCTATAAAACCAGTATATGGAAATAAATAGATGATTTAAAATGTCATGTATATCATTTTAAAAATATCAATTCATAAAATTTGAAAATTTTAATTGCAAAATATTAAATTAATTTAACTTAAGGAAATAAAGTCATTTACTAGATTATCGCCTGAAATGCGTTTTTTAAATTAATTAAATGAAAAAATACCATTGAAATTGTAATGAAAATATCTTAATTGCTTACTGCATTTTTTAAAACTTATGCTAAATTTATTTTAAATATTTAAGCAAAAAGGATTACTAAAAGGCGTGCCAAAATGAAAAGTATTACTAATGGTATAATGCAATTAGCTTGCAGCAGATTTCTTTCTTTTTTTCCCCCTTTCATAAATTAATTGAATATATTTTACTTGATGTCAAGCAAATAATTTGTACTTTAACAAAATGATATTTACAACACAACTTTTATTTAATTTTTTAATTCATGAAAAAAACTTTAAAGGCCATTTAATATGACTTTCATAAAATAATATTATATTTTAAGCTCTTTATAATTTTGTGAATTCAGACTTGAAATTAATATTATTATTCATTACAGCCTGATAAAAATGACAACAGGAATGAAGCTTCATTGGTATATGCCAGTTTGGATTTGCCCAATCCTGTTCCACAAACCAGGAATGGGCACAACAAGCCCAAACACAATCCTCCACCTCGCCGAGATAGAACCGAATACGCTGAAATACAGTTCCAGCCTAAAGTCTACGAGCAGGCGTCGCTATAATTGCTGCCGACAGCAACTGAATCTTCTTGTACATTCCACCAAGAATTCCACTTACTACAGTATGATGATCTTGATGTTTGCTTCCAATTTAATGGCCACTTGGATCGCCAGAGCTTGCATAAGGAACAAGATGTTCCACTATTCAGAAAAACGCTTGATGATCAGTGGATTAATTTATTTCAATTCAATAATACTCACGAGACTGCTATAAGATATGATTTAAAAGACTGGTGGCCCTTTTATGGCAGCAATAATGTGTGGACAATTTGAATTATGCGCTGTTTGCATAATTTTGACGATTCGAATTTGTTGTTTTGTGTACCAAAGATCAAATCGCAGTGAATGGCCCTTGAAACTACTTTCTGTGAACTGCGGGTATTCACATTTATTGAAATGCTACAAACTTTGTCAACTCATGTTTATGATGTGTTGGTTGTGCTGTGGAAGTTATTTCAAGACAGCTTTAATGGATATATATATACTTCATGTTCGCTGATGTGCAAAATTGTTTTGGTGTTATATATGTCAGATCAACGTAATAGCAGAAATAATTACATCGTTTATTATTATTAAATGATACGGAGAACTTAATTTCCCTGGCTAATTTTACAAAAGAGCTTAACATTTTCCAAGATTAAGAATTTTTCTCACCATTTTGCTTACACACAAACAATTAATTTGAATCTTCGTATAATAAATTACTTACACATAGGAAAATATGTTTTTTGACCTTAAAATTTTATGAAACGTAGGCTCATCATTATGTGTTTAACACTTCATTAGTTGCAATCATTGATTAACAATGATTAATTGGCATTTTCCAATCATTAAAACATTCATCTAATGGCCAGTGAAGGTCAGGAAATGAAGATAGAATTTTATTCATTGCCTTATTTGGTGAATTCTCTATTGAAAAATATTAGTTTGGTGATCATTGATTGACATTCGCCAACCATTAAAACGTTCGCCTAAGGGCTAACAAGGATCATTAAAGGTGGTATAATTTTATGGATTGCAATATTTGGTAAATTTTCTATTGAAAAATACTAGTTTGGCAACTATACGTAGTGAGTTTCTATTAAATATTGCGACTAATGAAGTGTTAATATTAAAACAAACAGTTTTGACCTACTGTAAAACAAATCACCTTCATATCATACAATGCTTTGAGATAGAAATACTCGAATTGAATGAATGTAGTGTAATAAATTTAACTATCAAGTCATATCTATGAAAGTTAAACGACTGATATGAGGGCTTGTAAAATTTAGAATATAGTAAAAAAAATTGTTATGCACTAAATGTTTAAAAAATTAGATTACCTCGTCCGAGCTTGAAAATAATAAAGACGATGCCCTTCGAGTATAAGGCTATGTTGACAAATCTGCTGAACTCATATTAAATAGAATGATGCTTGTTATCGATATAAGTGTTTATTGGTGTTCGAATTCTACGTCTAATGCAAATTAGTTCTTTTTTGTCGCCGAAAATGACTAATGTTCTGTACAGACATGTTTGATATTTTTGTGAGTGTTTGTTAATGTGTAAAATATCAATGTTCCTTATCTGTAACCTTTTATCTTTAGATGCTAGATATTTTAATGAAACTAAATAAGCTTTTGTATTTAAAAATGTTTGCTTTTTAACTTCTCGACTTGTATTGTGATGGTTTCTGATGTATTTAATTTAGTTCTGGAAGTTTTTATTTCTACCTTTTATGCAGTTAATGTGAATTTGTTTTGGAAAGATTATTTTATTTTCTTGCTTTCATAATTTTTGTCATTAAAAGGGGAAGTAAATGCACAATATCTTGTCTTCAGGTGTCGATCAAGACTGGCGCATGCGACATTTGTACCTTCAAGTTTGTTTGCCCTTCAGCGTTACGGCACTGCTTTTGAAGCAAATTGTTAACAGCGTAATCTCATTTAGGGGGAGAAGGGAACGATTAGTGCATTTCCGGTATTCCCTATAACCTTGGATTTCCGCTATTACATACTAGTAAATGTAAACATCTCCTCCTTTCATCCTTCCTTTCCTCCCTATTTTGATGAATTAAACCCATCCTAAACGCATGCGCAAAAGCGTGGAGGGTTTTATCATCCATTGCTGAATAGTATATATAAAGCCTAATGCCAATAGACTAAGCTTTCATTAAAACTTTATAATTTAATTTAAAGATAAATATATCGAAAAAAATATTAATTTGTTAAAAATTAGATACCATAATAATCTAATAATTTAACTAAGGTTAAGTGAAGTCTGCTGTGAGAAAGTCGCGATCATCAGAGATAACACAGTAGCCGCTTTTAATAACCATCACCCCTAAAACGGAAGCAGGTGCCCCCAAACCAGCTTGGAAGTTAAGGCGAAATTCCCTAACCACTCTTCTGGAAGTGAAACTGTTAATATTTAAAAATATGTTAAGAAATAAATCATTCAACAAATCAATTATTAGTATTGGATTGAAACTTAAGTGTCTTTAGTAAAACAAAGTTTTTGTCGATATCAATTTTAATGCTAATGAAAAAGATTAAAAAGTTGATTTTATATTTCAAGTATGTATTATTAGATATAATGAAAATTTTTATGAGATTGTACGTTGATAAATAAAATTAAAATACGTTTCCATAATTTTTAATCTGAGACAATTTGATATCAAACTTTTTTTAATTCGACGTTCTAATAGCATTAGAAATTCAAAAAGTTTTATTACTGTATTTGTACTTATGCAATTTAGAATTACTAATTAATGAAAAAGTAATTAGTAAGAAATTAATAAGTAATTCGAATTACTTATAATTAAAAAAGAAATAAGATAAAAGGGAAAATTATATTTTCTTCTAAATTATGTGTAAATTTCTATTTTAAATTTGCCACTATAAAATCAAATTCATTCTATATAAATAATTTTGAATTTTTATATATTAACTATTCAAATCTCAATTATTTTGAATAGTTTCGATACTTTATTTCTGGATACTATAGCAGTTTTCAAAACGGCGGTAAGTATTATTTGTTTTGTAATTCCATTAAAGTGGTATTTTACTTCTTATAAGATTGATTATAAAGTATTTCACTGCATATTTATGTCTGTAAGAAATGCATCTTGTATATAGGCATTGATGTACAATTCTGATGGAAATGTCATTTTGATAATAAAATAATTATAAAAATTTATTTCAGTATTTTATTAATTTTTGACAAATCTCTAAATTATTTCTTACTATCCGTCTTTGGCGACCAGCTGGTTGACCAGGTATAATGCGTTCTAAAGCTTTCAATTAAATCACATATTCATTAGCTTTGAAGTAATTCCGGGCATTGATTGGCCTGAAATTAAAATTTTTTTATGGTGATTAACGGATAGTTCTAAAAAAACACGTTTTCCTAATAATATTCTTTAATTTTATAAATCAGTCAGTTTTAACTATCGGTTATGCTTCCAAAATATTAAAAATGTTTTTTTTCGGTGATGTTGCCAAAATATTAAATATGATTTTTTTAAAGAAAGCGGAAAAGGGAAAAAAACTATTGAATTATTGATACAGGTATTGCAAACGATTATAGAAATATGCCATTAAATCGGGATTTCAATGCATATCTTGTATAAATTCAATCAGGTTTATCGTAAATAAAGAAGATTTGTTGGATTAATTATTTAGATGTTGCAAATGATTATAAAAACCTTTGCTTTGCATTTGTTTTTTTAGAAAATATCACATTTTATATTTCTTTTATTTTATCCAGTCACGTGCTAAAAGTTGCATTTCTTTAGATTTATTTTGCGATGATAGTTTTTTTTTAAACTTCCGTCATTGTTTTCTTTTATTTTTTCCAGTCACGTGTAAAAAAAAAACATGGTTAAAATATTTCTTTAAAAATTCGTTAAAAATAGAAGCTTAAGTTATACATTAAAACGCTGATACCATTAGAAAGCTAATTTTTTTATCTTTAAATTGATGTAAAAATCATGTTTGTGCGATAATATTTTCGGAAGTTATAGCGGAAAAACGTCGAAATTTCGCTTAGATTTTAATTAATTCAAATTCTGATTAAAAATTCGAAAAAAGGGCTCAGAGGTGCACATTCCCGATCGCCAAGGTATACATGTACCAAATTTGGTAGGTGTAGATTCAACGGTCTGGCTTGTGGAGCGCCAATACACACACACACGCATTGAGCTTTATAAGTATAGATTTATAATTTTGAGGTGACCGCAGTTTTATCATAATTGTTTTTATAAGTTTTATCATAATTGCTTTTGCTAACCATTTTTGGTGATTAGCTCGTTTGCCGAAATTAGAACTTTAGCACTTTATATATTTTGGTTTTAATGGCTTTCTCGAGATTTTTTAAATTTTGAATTGACAGAGAATTTTTACTATTTAGGAAATCTTAATCTTTCTATACATTGTGCTAAATAAAATAATCTAAAAAAAATCTCTAGATAATTTTATTTAAAATTCGATCTTTTATTTAAAAGGAAGTTCGATTACTTCTCAACTTTATTTGTATGCTCGGTAAAATATTTATAAAATGTATGCTCAACATAGAATCTCCCTTAATGTGGAAAAATAGACCATATATTTACTTACACAATAATTTTTAAAAAACCAGAACATAACAATTGTACCAACCATGAAAACAATTTGAGGTTCATTGAATTTTGCATAAAATATTTTAAAAAATCGAAAACAACATATTCAACAACAAAATCGAAATTATATAATATTTAAAATATTTAAAATATGCCATCAAAAACACATGGAGGCACTGACTGACACAATTCATCTTTATTATTAGAAGATCAGGATAGCCTGGTTGGTAGTGCTTTGGACTTGTGTCCGTTAGGTTGCGAATTCGAACCTGCCAGTCAAAGATTTCCCGTGTCTGGTGGTGACTGATACACTTATAAATATGTCGTAGTCATAAAGTCATCCATGTCGAGAGTAATTCCACTGGGGATACTGGTTTTGAGGTGGTCTTTCTATGATCTAGGTATAAATTATGATCTGTGGATTATTGAAGGAAAATGCATGAATGAAATCCGCCCCGTAAAAAGGGCTGTACCTTATCGGCTTAAATCATTGTCTTCGTAACGCCGGACTTGTTCAAAGTGCCATAAGAAAAAACAATTATTAGTGGCGGTCAAATCAAATTCAAGAAGTATATCATGAGGTTTTTAGTTTTTAATAGAGCCTAAAATCAATATAAAAAAAAGTCCTGTTTGCAGTAATGGAACTACAAATATTTAATTTAAAATGATCAGGAAACCGAAGAATGAAGTCCTGAATCCCAGTCGCTTATCTGAATAATAAATTTTTGATACTTTTCCGTTATACGAGAGCAACGAAAAAATCGCCAAATGATCGTTAGTCGGAAAAAGTAAAAATTACGTCAAATTCCACTTGGCGTCTTTGTTCGCTTTTTGGCGACATTTGTTTTGTCCTCCGCTTCTCTTGACGACTTGACTCGCGCTAGGCTCACATTTGCGACATCTTGCTTCCGTATAACGAAAAATAAAAAATTTTTAATTCATATTAAAACTGATGATTTCTATGTGGACCATCAACAGTTTTCTGCCTAAGACCGCTTTCCATTTTGAAGTGCCACATGCACCACTTCATTGTATAATGTCTACTATGAAAATTCTTGCTAAAATCCCTCAAGCCACAGTCATTCTGGAAATTTTTATTGAAAATGAATACTAAGGATCCCTAAATATTGCTATTCATTATCCTCTTCTTCTTCCTTATCACCTTTTCTAAAGTTGAAGAGATAACCACAAAATAAAACATTGTGAGAGTTCTGACCGTGACCTGTTTCATCACTTTGCAGGCATTGCTATTCAAGTAAATATTTTACGTCCATAGTGCAATTATAATTTTTAAAAACACTCTTTTGTGAAGAGGCAAAGATTATTGGGATGACTAAATCACTATAATTAAATCTGTTGGGAAACAGCTGCTTGCCAATGATGGTTAATTCTTGATTTAAGTGCCTTCGAAATTACATTGGATATTGATATATATTTTTCTCTTTCGTAACGCCGGCGTCCTGATGTAGGGATAGCGTACCTTCCCCGTGATCTGAGCATATAGGGTTCGAGTACTGATTCTGTCATGGTTGTTCTTTTTTCGGTCTATTTTCTATATGTGAGGTGTGCGAAAGAACTCTTCCTCCCCATAAAAAGGGGTTGTGCAAGCTAGCGTGTGAGAGTCATCTTCATATGAGATATCTGTCCTGGAGCATTAGAAGCTCCTGCACCCTTCTTTCCCCTATCTCTTGCCTTGGATAGAATTGGTTTTCAATTCAAAGGAGATCTCTTTCGTAACATCGAATGATTAAATTTAAATACATAAAATAATAACAAGTTCAACATAGCTTGATTAATATAACATTTACATTACCAACTTGCACCACCTATGACATGGAGTATCACATAGGAATATAGATACAAAACTCAGAATTCTTAAAATTATTTGTTAATCGCATCCTTAACCCAGATAAGCCTACTGTCCTATATTTAGGACAGTAGAAATAAAAAAAAATATCAGAATACCCTCTTTATCTAAGATTATTTAGTCTTATGATTTGCAGTAAGAAACGTGTCAGCTTTATTAGAAAAAATAAAAAGACAGTTATTTTAACAGTTAGTTTAACTTTTTTCAAAATTTTCAGAAAATTTTAGTTTCAGGCTTATCTGGGTTAATAAAGAGGATTAAGAGAGAAGAAAAAAATTAATTTGGTGGAATAGATAAAAAAAATGTAGAGTAATAATATAATAATGTAGTGGTAAAACTACACAGATCTATTTTTCACACATCATTAACTTAAAGAAAAGCACCTGGAAGCGGTCCCTGCATTTTATATGCAAATAGTTTCATCAAGGAAATGAATGGCTATATTTTGAAGTCAAACTTATATTATTATTTGTTTTTGAGATGGAAGGATATTAGTCATGGGCATTTCACATCAACAGACAACCTTAACAAACATGAACACCATGGACAAGTATAATTTGATATCGCTGAAAAAAAAAAAACCTTGAGATTTTAGCGACTGAGTAAACAAAACTAAAATATAATAAAATAAGAAAAAATAATTTTTCTGATTTACAATTTTGAAAACCGATGTCTTTTTATAAATGGCAAGTGCAAGAAGTATGTTTGTTTGAATTGAGTCAAACAAACAATAGACAAACAAAGGCATGGTGACATTAATTTACTGA
Organism: Argiope trifasciata; assembly: GCA_026543055.1. Taxonomy (NCBI): domain Eukaryota; kingdom Metazoa; phylum Arthropoda; class Arachnida; order Araneae; family Araneidae; genus Argiope; species Argiope trifasciata. The sequence goes on from JAPMOQ010042096.1 coordinate 30,569, forward strand.
ACATATTATTTCGTCATCTTCTTAAGAAAATAAAATATTGTCGAAAATCTTCTGAAGGCTAAGAGAAAAATACTGTAAAATTCAAGGTTAAAATTTATAACAAGATACAAAGTTTACGCCATCCAAGTCCAAAAACACACAAAAAAAGAAAAATCCACCCTAAAGAGTATGAAAAACAGAAAACTCATTTTTACTTCCTTTGATATAAAAGGTAAAAGTGGCTTTGCTAATGCAGAAGATGAATTTTGAATCATTCTGTATATTACAAAAAACTGAATTTAGTACATAAGTGAAATTTTTCAATTAACTTGGAAAAGAAACTCCTATTTTACTTTGGGTAAAAGAAACAGAAAACGACAAAATTCGCTAGATACAAAAAAACTGATTTTCTAGTTAAAGTGTACGAATTTCATTACCATTGAAGATTAATCACCCCTTGTGATATTTTCTTTACATAATCTTCCAAGATTCTTATTCCAGTAATTAACTTTTGTTCATAAATGTTACACCAGCGGAACCGTTAAGTTAGTTTTCTTGTTTCTTAATCCAAAAACTTCTTATTAAAAACAACAAAAGCGAACACTTGGCAATTAAGACTTTCATTCGCTTAAACATATCATCGCCTGTGAACTTAATGTGATTTGAGTATTCTCTAACCATGGTCATTCCGGGAAGAAATGAGTTTGCACTCTGTTAAAATAAACAAAAGGAAAGAAAGGCCTCACTTCTGGTTCGAGGGTAAGGGAAAAGACACAATGGAAACATCAGAAACTTTGTTATCTTAACCGTCATGGAATAATGTTTGTCTTTCCTTTCTGTAGAGAGCCGTGGGCGGCAAAATAGGAATATAGCGCCAAACTTGTGAAAGCTCCTAGCCACGAGATAAGCATTCCTCCTTCCCTAACTCGGCAGGACGAAAAAAGAATGTAAATTTGGAAAAGGAACTTGAGAACGGTTGGTTCTGTTTATATAAATAAGATAAAATTCTGATGTGAAAGAGTAAAGTAAATTACTGTACAATTTTTTTATTGGATTTCCGTGAACGGAAAAACGAAGTTAAATAAAAGATTTTTTTTTTAAAATGAAAACGACTTTTTTTTCTTTGAGTTTGATATGGTCTGATTTAATTCATGGGCAAAAGTTTTAAAGTTTCGTTTGACACAATTGAATTTTAGAATAGCTGTTGCCATTGAAAAATGATTTATGATTTTTTTTTTAATTTAAATTAAGTTTGTAACTTTGTTTTGATCTTAATTGAATTGCAGAAATATTCGATATATGTAACCTTGTATGCCTTTTATAAAAAATTGATGTAATTTATAAACAGTATTGGTACTAATATAAGATGTAATTATTCTATTGCTTGATAAAATTAACATAATTGTTTTTAATTAGTATACGTTTCTTCAAGTTTTAATTTATATTTAATAAACACACAATTTGTATAGTTCAAATTCTTAAATATTAAATCTATTATTAATTAATTGTTAACATTACAATTTAAAATAATCATTAATTTTTTTCAACTCATATTTATTAAATGATTTAGAGTCTATTAGTGAAATAAAAGGGCATATTTCCCTAATGTTTAGTTTTTTTTCCCTTCTAATTTTTTTCGGGGCGGGTGGGTTAAGCTTATTCAATGATCATATAAACAGAAAAATAGACTTGCAATTCCAGGTCAAAATAAAAAATATAATTGGAAAAATGCATTTCATTAAAAATTTTATTAATTTAAACACAATACAATGTTCTAAAAAAATTTAAAACCCATAATAAATTTTATCCTTACACAAATTTTATTTCAATAATTCAGTTTTAATTGGAAGATGTTAATCTACCTATGAGGGGCAGAGTTAGCAGGTAAAAATAATTCTGCGACAACCGCTATTGTGTGCATATTTAATAAAACAAACATTAAAAGTTAAGGTGCAATCACAGGTTAAAATTACATTAAAAATAATATGAACTTGACGAGAAAATATTTAAAATCCATTTCTTACGTATTTTGCTTTCTAGATACATTCGTCATTAATTGAAATTTCATTTGCGATTACATAAAATTAACGTCGTATTTAAAAAAAAGCAAAAATTAATACTTCAAATAATAAATTTTGAGACGAAAGGAATCTTTACTTGGATGTTTACAAGCAAAAGTTGGTATTTTCAAACAAATATTTGGATAAAAGTTTTTAACACATCTATAATGTTCGTGAAATGTTTTCAGATGTTGCTTTATATATGCCTATATGATTTTCATTAAGTAAATAGCCTTTAAATTATTCTATAGAATCCACTTTAAAATGTATTTATTTATTATTGAAACATTGAATTAAAATCTATGTAACATAATTAAATCATTAATCTTATAAAAGGTATAAGCAATATTATAAATCATCAATTGAAATTTGTACTACACAATTTTAAGACAATGGCTTGAGAAAAAATATAAACAATGTGGTAAATGAAAAATAACCACTCCCTATTTTTTCTTTCCTCTGGGTTGTTTGAAGCCTATGGGATATATTTTCACCATGGTATGTCTCTGACCGTAGGCAGAGCCTGTATGGCAACCCTACTTATACCATTCCTTTGCTTTTCAAAGTGAAAACGACCTTTTTAATAGCGGAGTAGAAGGGGGCTTCTATCTATGGTCCATCGAGGGATAGAAGTGAAGGTCCAAGATCAAGTTTCGTGGTCCGGCTGAACAATAATAAATCCACTAAGTGCAGGATAAGAGCGGGAGGGTGTGTCTGGCGGAGATAACTGTTCCCCTGCTTCATGCCTTGAAGTGGAAAGGGAGTTATGGTATTCACAAAGGAAGTAGCTGAGCTTTTTCATTGTTTGTTAATGACTTTTCTTCCTATAAAACTTATTGTACTTTCTCAATGCAAAGGGATTATTCAAAGCATCTTCTAATCAAGAAATACAAATGATCCAATCCAATTCATGTTCCAATCTTTCGTCTAATCCAGTGGTGGGGAAACTTTTTTTAAGACGGGCCATTTGTAATAACTAGACAATCGTAGCGGGCCAAAGAATAATGCTTAATCGTTAAAACATTTGTGTGTTCTATAAACATATACATATATTATTACATACACTTATTATTTAAATAGTAAAAAAGCAAAAGATAAGAAAATTATAAGCACTAAATATAAAATGAATTTAGTGTAGTTCTTGATGTGAAGTATTATCACTTTATTTTCTGGTGTCATTACTGGTTGATGGTGCATGAGAAAATGAAATTGAGACTGTTTTATCAAAATTTCATCATAGTCTGGTTCCATTTGCGAAGCAGAAATTCTTAAAACTGATGAAAGGTGCTCATCTGTAATTCTGTTTCTTAAAGAAGTTTTATTAAGCTTCATTGTTGAAAAGCATATATAAGATGAGCCGAACATTGTCATTATCTTCATTGCATGAGTAATTAGATTGGGGAAATTATCTGGACTTAAATTTTTATAAAAGTCTAGTAATGGCACTGTATGAAAAGTTTGTTTCAGGACAGTGTTACAGTTCAGTTCTATTAACTCAAGCTGAAATTTTGCATCAACTTCTTCGTAATTAACATTGAATGGGGTCGCAAAAATACTAAACTCTGGTTCCATTTTTCTAAAGTCTTGAAATCTCCTTTCGAATTCTGAAGATAGTTTTCTCAAATTAATTTCTTATTTTTTTATCTTATTGTTTGATATAGTGAATTTTAAAGATTGTATTCTTGGAAAATGAGAAAAGATTTTATGCGGGTCGTCATATTACGAAGTAAGAATGGGTTCAAACATTCTCACGACGGCACTCTTAAACGGGCCGTATTAAACCTTTCCGCGGGCCGGACCTGGCCCGCGAGCCGTAGTTTCCCCATCACTGGTCTAATTTCTTATTTAATACAAAATTAATGCGGGTTATATTTTTACAGCCATATTATGCTAATATATATTTCTTTACAAAGATGGATGCAAATTACTCATTTTCATAAGCAACATTTCAATCATGATTCTCATTCTCTGTTTAAAATAGGAGAATGTATCTATGGTTGATCATTTGACAAGAATTGACAAAAATACTTCTGAACGCAAAAATGCGCATTTCAGAATATATTTTTTAAATTTTTATTTAAAAATTGAGTGAGAATTGGGTGTTTTTCCTTGATGCTTTTCGGAAATATTGTTGCCCAATTCTTATTGCCTCACCGTTTTAAATTAAACCAGTTATAACGGTCTCCCAGAAACTTTTCTTGCATGCACGCTAATAAGTTAGTCATGCCAACGAGAATTTGGCTTTTATTCCTTTCTGAAACTATCCTGTCATCCTAGGCGAGTTATTTGACGATTAATAACTAGCATGAGTTAATCGTGTCCAAAAATTGAATTCATGTTTTGGACATGTTTTTCACAATTAAATTGAGCACAAAATTGTATTTTTAATCACAAAATCTCTTATTAAATTTCCTATATTTAATTGACTGTGGTTTTTTTTCCTTTTAAATATCGCTTTTACATTTTTCTGAAGACACAAGCCGACAAAAATATATATATATATATTCTTTGTTGGATTTCGCTCAAAATTTGACAGGTGTCTACATTATAGATGTTGAATCACTGTACCCAATTTTATCTATCTGGCAGTCTTCGTTATGTAATAACAGTTTTAACTTAAAATTGGACTGTCTCTCAACAGATTTTACCCTAAATTTGATTGAAATCAGCAAATTTGGTATAAAGACCACATACAAAATTTCTACTGTCTAGCTCGAAACATTTTGAGATCTTTTCCATAGATAAACATTTTCAAAAAAGGTGTTTTTCAAACTCGAATGGTTGACTCAAATATAATTAATACAAATGGAATAAACTAGGGAAATAGATATCTTAAAATGTGCATGCATAGGACCGATCAAACAGACCAACTGGTTATCGTTTTCTATTAAAATCAAAGAAAAAAAGATTTTGCTTAATGAGATGATGTCCGCGTAATATACCTAATCAAACATAGTGCAAAATTATATTATTGCAAAAGATTACATACAATTTGAAATATATCACTTAGACATTACAGTAATAACATTAATAATATTACGCTGGACTTGACTCCATTATTCCGTACTTAAAGAGAATTAAAAACTTTAAATTATGTATAAAAGAATTCATTCTAATTGAAACTGTAATGTTTTGATCCCGACCGATCAAATAAAAGAGTATGATTTCAGACAATCATTTTATTTACAATCATATGAATACATAAGATAATTTGTTCTAATCTAGGTTAAAATATTTGAACAACATTTGGAATTTGATATTTACACAACAGTGGAAGATTAAAGGTTTATAGGGAAAAAGAGTAGTCCACAATCTAAAAAGTCTCCTCTCTCTACCAAAAAAGTTCCTCTTTTATCGGCATACAAACTCCGCCTTCTCATTTACCTTTCGTCCACGTGAGCTCACTACCGGTCAGTCGTTCAGAAAATTGCCCTTATTTGTGGCTCCAGTCTGTCGTGGGAAATGACCATCAATGATGCGTCCTCGTAACTGACCATTCTGGAGCACGAGCTAATGACAGTCCCTTCACTATGAGACAATTTGGAACCCAGATGGGTTGACACTCCTTTCCCTTAAGGGTGCGATATGTTCCTCCCAAACAAAAAAAACCCACGTGTGGTCCCTCGCTGACTTCAACAGTTGCGACGACACTCGGCTATAAGAAAAGCTCCCGTCTGGCAATCTGGAGGCATTTAACAATGGAGGGTTTTAACAGGTGATGACCCATCTGGCTGAAAATATCACTTATCATGAATGGGGCATGGGAATGTTACAAAACCAAGTAGTATTCCTGGATTACTAACTAGTCTTCAAAGGCCTCTAATTATAAATCAATTCTAAAGTTATATGCTTAATTCAATAAATAGATAATCCTCAGCATGCAATTCATTTTCTAAACATATATTAATCTAATAAGCATGACATTCAAGCAGTTTGTTGAAATAAACCTACCAACCCACTTTCAGAATCATAAGCATGAGAATTTATCTGTAAACTGTAAATTACTGTCACTTCGCATTACATTACAACTTCTTCCAATTACGGGCGACTTCTCGTTCAATCTGCTACTATCCCTATAGCCAGGGAAGAGGGGGAGGCAATGGGCGGTAGACCGTAAAAGAAGCTAATCCATAAAGCCCCATTTAGTAGCACCTCCCATGTAATTAGTTGGAGGTCGAAGGATGTCACGCGATTTCTTTTAGTATTGTCGCGTGGTTAATTTTCCCAAAGTTTGTTCTTCGCACCACTCAATTTTGTTGTCGTTCGGTCTAATCTGTTTTACTTTTTTCTCTTTCCCAAATTGGCCTCCGTCAGAAGAGCGATTTAGCAGAATAATCGCCAAAGGCAAAATTATATGGCTATGTTTCTTAACTACATGTAGTAACTTGTATAAAACTTAAACCGTAAGCTGTAAGTAAAATGCAATTGGTATGTGTGTTAACAATGTAAGCCAAGTAAAAAGGGAGACAAGATAATCAAGATTACACCAAATAGAAAAAGAATCTGGCCTGAAGAGTTTTTCAAGGATCACCCACAGGCAAGGATTTAAAATAAGGTATTTTTTTCTGTGCTGAAATCGGACAGTGTCCTATAATATTGACCTCTTGTGACCCGAACATCCATCGAAAATTAAGGCAAAAGAAATACACCAATTTAAACAGCAAATATACACAAAAAAGCAACATTAAAAACATCACCAAATAAAGCAAAAGTATATACAAAAATATAAAATAAAACTACATAAGAATATTCAACCAATAAATAAAACATTCCACCCAATATCTTTGCTGTTTAAATTGGTGTATCTCTTTTATCTTAATTTTGAGGGGATTTTCGGGTCACAAGGGATCAATACTATTGGACACTGTCCGATTACCTGATAGAAAAAATAATTATTTTGAATCCTTGCCTGAAGGTGATCCTTGAAAAAGTCTTCAGGCCGGATTCCTTTTCTATTTGGTGTAATTTTGATTATGTTGTATCCCTTTTTACTTGGCTTATATTGTTAATTTATTTAGATTCATCTGCACTTTAGTAGTAGCTGCATTAGCGCTCACTAAATACAATGATAAGTTTTTATTTTATTAAATTTTAAGCTTGTTCGAATTCGAAATAATTTAGTTTCGATTAAAAATTTTAGTTTTGTTTACTTAATTATATTAATTTCGATTAGCTTCATGAATAGGTTTTATTTCCTTTAGCTTTTATTTTTGTAGTTTAATTACGAATTAAATTTTAATTTCAATTCCGGCATGATTAATTTCGATCGATTTTCCGAAATAATTTAATTTTTCATATTTCTGGAAGTTGGTTTTAATTATTTAAGGCTTTTATGGTTGATTACTTTTATATATTATACATACATACATACATATATATATATATATATATATATATATATATATATATATAACCTTTAAATTTTCTGGAAGCAATTGGCTATTTCAAAGACAGAAAGACTCATTGAAATTTTGTTCGCTTTAATCTCTCTCCCGGGAAGCTGGTGCTGCCACAAAAACAGCTAATTGAAATTTTAAAAAAAATTGTTCTGTTTCAAGACTTAGATAAAATTTTAAAGCAATTTCTGCTTTGTATATGGCAGCATGTTTAGGACTCGCAATTTGATAATAAATTGCATTCCATCAAAGCATTTTTTTTTCTGGTTTTAAGAGTGTCTCTCCACATAACCCCAATTATAATCAGAAAATCGCATACCGAATTTCATACATTTTGGTCATTGTGTTTTAAATCATTACATTCTTGTGGAAATAATACAGACCAATTGCACGACTTCCGATAACAAGGCCAGAATACATACGTCACAGAAATTGATGACGTCGTTCCGAGAGGTTACAGGATGTGGGAGTAATTTTGGGGGCCGAGGGAAGAATTTCACCCTCTTCAAGTTTCACTGATAAGAAACGAACTCTTCCCCACCCACGCCATTTTTTAGCCAGTGGTCCTTCTGTGTTTGCGTAAACAAGAAGCGCTTTTTCTAATTTGCAAGAAAAATTGGATATACTGAAAATCATTTGCATTTGGATTTACAAAATATCAGGAATAGAAATGCCTCTGATCTGTTGTGTTCCAAACTGTAAAGGAAATTACAGGAATGGCCCAAGAGTAAGTGTTTTTGCCTTTCCTAAAAATGAAGAGCTTAAAAAGAAATGGTTAAATGCAATACATCGTGAAGGATTTTATCCATCTCCGCATAGCAGGGTAAGCTCATTTAGTTTTTTTAAAGTAATGTCAAATATTTCTAAATGAAGAGTCATTTATTTTCGCTTTAGAAACTTAACAGTTCAGTAATATATATTATTCGTGATTTTAATTAAGTGCATTATAAAAAAATTATTTCATAAAATGCTGTAATGTAGGAAATATCACTCTCAACAATAATTAGAATATTTCCACAATTATGTTTTCATGCATTGTTGACTATTGCATGTATAACAGCTTTTTCATATTTAAATTTTATTATATAACAGCGATAAATACCTGAGAGTAAACAAATTAAAAATTATCCGTACTTATTATTATATATAGTTTTGTGTTGTATATTTGTTACTGTATTTAAATTAAACTTTAAAGAAGTCAATATTTACGAATTATTTCATTTACTGTAGGTCTGTGAATTACATTTTAAAAGAAATGATATTGAAAGAGAAACTAGTTTATTTGATTCGAAGTCAGGAAAATTATTAAGTGCCCCTCTTAAATATCCGAGATTAGTCACTGGAGCAATTCCGTCTCAGATGCCAAATTGTGCCTCTTACATGTCATCTTCAACATTTCAAAGGGAAAATCCCGAAATAAAAAAGATGAAATTAGAGCAACAATATATAGAGAAAGCTCTCCAGGAAAGTATAACAGAAAAAAAGAAATACGATGAAACAAGAGAATTTAAAAATTTGGAAGAATTAAAACAGCGCATTTCATTAGTAAATTTGAAAAATTTCTGGAATGTCATTCATAAAGAAAACAAAATTTTATTTGTAAATATTGAATTAAGTTCTGGTCCTGAAATTGCATTGTCTGTTGTAATAAATGATGTATTAGAGGTTTCAGCTTTTGTTGGAAAAACAAGCCTGTCAAGTATTCCAAACATTTCTTCTCTACCAATAAAAATCCATAACATTAACAATTTAAATGAAATATTAGAGCATCTGCCAGAAATGAAGAAAAATAACTCATTGCTGAATTCGGATATTATTTCCCAAATTCATGATTTCATGGATAATTTAAATATAACCCAAGAAATTTTAACCAACGTTATAACATTTATGAAAGAGCAATCTGCCTTGCTTATTCAAAATGAGCATAGTAAAAGGTACTCTACTGAAATGATGATATTCTGCTCATTATTTTATTCAATGGCACCACATGCATATAAATTTGTCAGAAAGTCCGGTTATATTTTGTTACCACATCCTGTGACTTTGAGAAATATATGCATACCTATCAACACTTGCCCTCAGTCAGAGCAGAATGAATTGCATTTTTTAAGATACATTAAGCAGAAATTACAATTCATAGTATCTTCTGATAAAAACGTGATTCTTCAAATAGATGAAATGAACATCAAACCCTACTTTGATTACAAAGGGGGAAATATATCAGGTTTAAGTTACAATTCAGAAAATGCCGCCTCAAGTGTTATGACTTTCATGATAAGTAGTATTTCATCGTCATATAAAGATGTTGTTCACATTCTTCCTGTAAACAAAATAGCAGCAGACGTTCTACATACATTCATTAAAAAAATTATCATTGGATTAGAAAACATTGGTTTTAAAGTGATATGTGTGGTAACAGACAACAATTTGATTAATCAAAAAGCAATGTCTCAGTTCGCTTCACCTTCACGTCCATATTCAATTGTTTATCCACATCCTGTAAATAAAGAACGACCTCTTTTTTTCATGATAGATACTGTACATTTATTGAAAAATATTCGTAATAACTGGATCAATCAGAAGAATGTTGGTAAGTGTATGTTTTACCCAAATTTTAAAGAAACCATGTCAGGAAAAAATTCACAAAATTGCACTAAAAGTGTTCTAGAAGCTAATGAAAATGCCATTCACTCTAATGGTGAAATAATTCAGGCTTCCAGCAGTAAACCTGACAGTAAAGTTGATTTCAATACAGCATCTTTCAAAACATTAAAATTATTATATGAAACTGAAAAGGATAACATCGTTAAATATGCATACAATTTATCATTAAAAGCATTGGAGCCCAATAATTTAGAAAAACAAAATTTCAAATTAGTACTTAAAATTTTCAATAAATTTATACCTGAAAGTCTAATCAGTTTGGGAGAGAAATATGCGTTCCCACACTACAAAGAAACAGCAGAATACATAACAATAATAAATAGATGGTGGGATATTGTTAATGTTAAAACTCCATTTACAGGAATTCGCGAAAATAATGAATATAAAAAACCACTGACAACATCTGAAACTGACAAAAGATACAAATTTTTAGATGAATTTTTGAACTGGTTGGAAGATTGGAAAAATATGAAATGTGATACCGGCACACTAACAAAAGAAACATATTCTGCTCTTTACATGACAACGTATGCTTTAAAAGAAGTAACTAAATATTGTCAGGACAAATTAGGAATGAAGTACATTCTCACTGGAAAATTTCAGACCGACAATTTAGAGGCACGATTTGGTTTATATAGACAAATGGCAGGAGCACAATATCATGTTTCACTCCGACAGGTATTTGAAGGTGAAAACAAATTGAGAATGCACAGTATTTTAAAAATTTGTTTAAAATCAAACAAACATGGAAATCTCGAAATTTATCAGGAAGAATTTGGAGAAAATTGGGAAGAATTAGAAAACTCTATTTCTGAAAAATTACCTGTATTTAACATTTTGCTTACAGAAGAAGATTTTAAAAAATCCGAAGATGTTTTACCAGTTTTAGTTTATTTAGGTGGTTATTGTGTCCACACAGTTCTTAAAAAGTTGAAATGCAGCATCTGCAAAAAATTTTTAACAAATGAAAAAGAACTGGACTGCTCAACTACTTTAATTCAAAACTTAAGCCGAGGTAAACTTTTATACCCCAAGAAATGCATTGTAAATGTAATTTTATATTCTTACATTATAATTCAGAAACTATGTACCATACATGAAGAAGAATTTTTGAAATTTTCCAATCAAAAATATTTAGCAGCAGAGATAATTTTCAATAGTTTAGTGAATGAGGAACAAGTACATGATTATGGCGAATGCATTTCAGGACATAAACCAGAAAATGTTTATAGAATGATAATTTGGTCAGCTGTAAATTCGTTGTTGAATAATTATTGTAAAAAATTAAATGACAGTTTGAAAAACTCTTCTAAAACTATAAAGAAAAGAAAACTTGACAAATTTAGTAAAGTTATCTCTTTAAAAAAGTTAGCAGAAAAGGAAAAGGTTTAAAAGCTAAATTTCAACTAGACATGTTTTTTAATTTATGAAGTAATTATAGTAATGATATTGCATCGACATCAGAAATCACAATTGCAGCTCCAACTGAATTAAAAGGCACCACAAAAACTGCATAAGCTTGTAATGAAAATGTAGAAACTGAAATTTATTGAAGAACTGTATGTTTATATAAATAGGATCGAATCCGAAAATAGCGACGAAAAGGGCAATAGCAATTATGAGCAAATAAATTTAAGTGATCCAGATTTATGTTTCAGTATTATAACTGACAAGTTTAGAATAATTTAAAAATGGACTTGCACAACAAAAAGAAATTTTTGCTAAGAGAGCTGAAGGTAGATCATTTTCCACTTCTTATACTTAAAAAAAAGCCAAATAGAGAAAACTAGTTAATTTTTTGTAGCAGGTTATTTTATTTGAAAACGAAGACTCCCCAATTTTTGCTCGAAAATGAAAAGAGAGAGATGAAGGGAAAAAGAGGACAGTTACAAAATTTATAGATGGCTATAATAGCTGGAGAGAGCTGTCAACTGTAATTCAGAATCATGAATGTTTTATTTGTCACTTTAATTCCTTTATTGGTTGGAAAAAATTACTAAATAAACTTTTTTTATTTTACTGTAGATGAAAACAAAATAAATTTATATGAATAAAAAATGGAACGGCTTAAATTACTGCTTCAAAGAATTGTTTTTATGATTCTATATTTATCATGTGACAACCTTTCATTTCGTGAAAACCATGAAAATAATAGGAGCACCTAATATTGAAAATTTTTGTCTGTTTAATCGAATAATTTAGTAAATACAACGTTGTGCTAATAGATAATATAAACTGAATTTTAAAAAAATCGAAAATTGGAATTGGGCATCATTTAGCACTGTGATCAAATGAACAAAATATTCCTGTGTTATTGAAATGAAATCCTTTGCAAAATTAAAATATATGGATTCATCCACTTACAGCTGTATCCATATGGATTATAATCTTGATTTTTTTTTTTTCATTGAGAAAAAACGCACTTCAACAATTATTAGGTTTGAAAACATTGAAGAGAAAAGATTAAATATAAATTAGATGTTTATATAGGGTTTATTAAAGTAATCAATCTGACTGGAGAAAGACTAGCAAAAACTCTTTTGAAAAGATTAAGTGAACTGCATTGAAATATTAAGAATTATAGAGGATAAGCGTAAGGGAAAGATAGCAAATCGATGGGAAAGTACTAAATTTTACAATTTAGAAAAGATGCCCTAAATCCACAGACAATTTATATGTCTTGCACATCATACATTTTTAAAATTTATTAGATTGTGATACCATTTCCAGCAGTGTATATTGCAAAAAAAAATGTATATTGCAACTTTTATGTGCTTTTCTCTACTTTTTGGGAAACTAAAAGGGATTCAGTTAAAGCTATGTATATACAGTTTTTGAAATAATTTGAGTATACATTTGTTTATTATTATCATGTCCTAGAACGATTTACTGAAGCAAATAGAGATAATACAGCAGTATCCAAAGGTAAAACATTGGATTTTATAAAAGAAATGCTATTTATTTTATACTTAATAGCATAGTTTTTACTATTGCCCAAAATTAACACTAGCAATGAACTATTTCAAGTAAAAACAGTTGATTTTGATTCAGTATTTTAGAATGATAAGTAAAATTAAAATTGAAGTTCAAAATTTCAGTAGAAAGTTCAATGCATTTTTATACGAAGCAAAACTGATAGGATGCCATTTCAATATTTCCAAAGATTTAAAAAAAAAAAAAAAAAAAAAAAAACGAATTCGAAAAAAAAAAAAATTATATTCCGAAATAACAGAAGATGAAGTAAAGAAATTTAGGTTTAAAAATATCAGAGTAATTGATACTGCCATTGTACAGATAGAAAATAGAATTACAAATATGTTAACTTAATCAAAAAAAATCAGAAAATTAAATTCAGAAAATTCAAAGTAAGGAGGAATTGTTGTTGGGCGAGGTGGGAAGAAGCTGAAAAGCATTTTAAGTACTAATAATAATAAAAAAATCAGCAAAAATGTAAATTTTCTGAAGTAATTAAAGGCAATTACATATAGACAAGCAATAGTACCATAATATGTTTATACTTTATTTTTTGCTTTACAAAACACTTGGGGTTCAAAATGGTTTCTTGCACCCTGGCTAATTTATTGAAAAGAACGGCTCTGGTTAAAATTGAAATTTTATACCACAGGTGAAGATGTATATTCGAAATGTACTTATGAAAAATATTTCTCAGTAATTATAATTTATTGAAAAAATGGCTTAGATTATAATTGAAATTTTGTACCATAATTGAAGAAATATATTTGAAACGTCCTAATCAAAAATATTTCGCAGTAGATAGAATA
>JAPMOQ010042096.1:44849-66182 GCA_026543055.1 Argiope trifasciata
TTTTTCTTTTCAAAATTTAATCTTTGCAAATATTTTGAAACTATTAGTATGATATCATTTGAAATTGTAGAAACATTTTTAAATAGTTTTAGAAAATTATTATTTCAAATTGGGATTAGTTGCAATGTATATAAAGTATCTCATATGTCACATTTAAAAAATAGTTTCCTAAATATTTTAAAGTGCTAATTAAAATATTCATTCATTCATCATCAAAGTCTTAATGATGTCGTTATTCTTGATTTCATCAATTATGGCATATCATGTGAAAGATTCTTACATCGTGTTATTCAAATAAGCCATTAAAAAGTTCTTAAAAATTTTAACTGAAGTTACTGTTTAAACAAAGCAGATATTTTTTCTCAACGTGAAGAAAGTAACGCCGGAAAGTTACGGTAAAATAACAAAATTGATTTCAATTTCATTTCTATAAAAAATAATTGTTACAAATTACTTCTAAAATTCTGAATTGTTTTTAAAACCTGAATAAAAATTGTCCCGAAAACGAAAATTTTGTCTAAGGAAAGTTAATCTTTTGAATTTTAATGTGACACAACAATTGTCAATAAGCTTTTCTGCTTGATTAAATTTAAATTAAGATTTAATAAATAAGAAATAAGAAATTTAAAAAAGATTCTAATTAGTGATTATCTATTGGTCAGGAAGTAATTATGTACCAAATTTTATAAATCCAGGACCAGCTGTTTATATTAATTTTTCGTTTATTTTGTTTTCTAGCTGTTTTCTAATTAATTTTTTTGTGATTATCGTTTCTCGCGATTTACAAAAAAAAAAAAAAAAAAAGAATTTTACAATATGGCTATTATAAATATATTATAACTTTTGATTCGGAACCTATAATATAAATCTACATTACTGCGAATTAAATAAAATAAAACACAAAAAATAAATTAATTTAAACACAAATAATTAAATTAAAACATGAAATTCCTTGCAAGTCTTTATGCCGTATTTTTAAATAAATGAAAAAGAAAATTGAAACATTTTTACATCAAAAATCAAATTTTAACAGACAGTCTTTATTTCTTAACTGAAAATTTGTCAACGTATTCATGTCATGAATTTTGAGGCAAAGTAGTTAAATAAATATTTAAAATAAATTATTTAAATTATTTTTATTTTTGTCATTCTTTTGAAGGCGTTAGACGTATTTTAAAATTGTTTAATAGCAACATTTTACGTAAAAATCTATTTAGAAATATTTTGCTTTACTAAGGAATGTGTTCGTAAGTTATTATTTTGGTAAGTAAAATTTAGTGAGATTTTTTTTCTCATAAGTTTCTAAAAACCACATGAAATATACTTCCTACTTAAATCATTTAACGAAAAGGAATTCTTTTATGAGCGCTAAGTGCTTCTACTCGGTTCTCTTTAGGGGGTTATCGTAAAGTAATCTATCACTGACAAGAAGGTCATTAACGGAGGGGAACGGCACAGAAGAAAAAACACGTCTTCGCCCTTTTCGACGCTTCAATTGAAAGTAGGAAAAAACCGTTTGCGCCCGCCTCGGAAACAACTGAACAGAACGAAAAAACACGGTTACGCCCGTTTCGGAGGGTTTGTGCCTTCCAGAAAAAGACGTCTCCGCCGCTTGGAGGGTTAATACTGCCTTGAAATGTTTTAAGGGCCATTAATTATTAAGTATTTGACAAGATCGTTATACTGTTAAAGATAAAGAATCTGAAAACAGTTATCAGCGACAATGAAGCCGTATTCAGTATAGAAAATGCTTAAAATAATCTTTAAATATTATTTTTTTAAAGATTTTTGAATTTGTTGATATATGCATTTTGAAGCTCTCAGGAAGAGTTATTAAAAAAATAGCTATTAAATAGAAGCTCATTATTTTCGAAATGGCTATAAATAAGCTCTTAGAAAACAAATTAGTTCTTATGTTGCAAATTTCATACATTTGATAGCACAGCCAATTTGTTTCAAAATGTGTGCTATTCAGTCGTAATACGCTTTAAAAAGCACCGACCGCTCAAGGAAGTTGCTCATTATACTAGAAAGATGGATGAAGATTTAGATACATTGTTGATAAGGCATTTCGGTAAAATCATATATTAAAAATGGTTCCGATCTCTGAATTTTTTTTTCCGTTAGAGGAAGTCTTTTTAAAGACATCTCATTATATAAGTACATTAAAATTGTGAAGTATGCTTTCCTTTTTTGAAAAAAAATAAATGATCTTCAAAAGATGCTCAGTTCACTATTCTTTCCAAATGGATTGAGAAATACTACGCATAATCACAAAACTTTCGCTGAAAATCATACGGGAAAAAAAGTAGAAAAAGAACTTAGTATATTCGGACAGATAAAAGATAGAAGAAGGGTTCTAGTGGTGTAAGTCAGCCAGATTAAATTAGGCAAAAATCAGGTTGGGGCACATTGTGATACTAGTTGGGAATGACTTACTCCACTTGTGAGTTTTGTGGTCTGATTTCCGCATGGTCTTTTAATACGACTCTTCACTAAACGGAATCTAGAAGACTCGGTTTCATTATGATCTTCATCGTTAGGAGTTATTGACTCAGAAAGATTGGGGTGACTCAAAATACCCAGAACTCATCTCCTCGTGGACCCCCAGGAGAAAACGTAACCCTGACAACGAACGAAAAAGAACTTTTCTTCGTCTAATGACTTAAGAGGAAGTTTTTCTGCAGAAGGCTACGATAATTGTTGAATGTTTATCAACTGAAATTATCTCTTTTTTTTTGGTTGGGGGACTTTTTCCTCCACAGTTCCTGGCCTTTGGTGGATATACTTTCCCCTTCCTTTTTTATTATTATTCTTCTTCTTCGCAGACTTAGGGAAGTTTTCTTGGCAGGAAAAAGTTTCCGGCGAAAGTCTCCGGCTTCAAAGCTAATGATCTCTGCAAAGATGATAGGGAAGTTAGTGACCTTATCAGCTTCAAACCAGAAGTTAGTTAGCTGCATATGCAGGATCAAAAAGGGAGGAACCGTGGTATCTAATTTCCTCTCATCAGGGCCTGAGTTCACTGGAATTCCGATCGATGAGGTGTCAAGGTGATACTTAAAGGGGAAGTGTTTGTTAAATTCGGTTTCAAAATTTAGAAGCGTCCAAATTTTAAGTATAAAGTAACAACTTGCTCATCTTACCCGCGGTGTCATTTTCAAAAGAAAGGGGAAGGCAGGATGAGTTAAAGCGTAAGAAGCTTGTTTTTTTATGAAAGTTTATATTTGATAAATAATGTCTCCAATTTTCTAAAATTCATTAAATAAGAAGATATCAAGAAGGGGAAAAAAAGGTTCAAAAGTTCAAACTTGTGAGCGTTTTATATTTCCTTTATTTATCTTGTTTTAGGCAATTATTTATCTTGTTTTATTCAATTAAAAATATAAAATCATTATCATTTAAAAAAATATAATTGTTAAAGAATTTCCAAAAAGTACATGCAATTTTTCAATTTCATTGGAAATCGGAATAAAAAAAAACATATAATTTTTTTTATATAAATGTAATATAATAATTTTATTTAAAAATAAATTTTTTTAAATGTAACTTAAGGTAGACGACTATGCCAGTTATGTTTGGATGAATATTTTTAAGTAACGTTCGAAAATAGTTGTTAAATATTTGCATAATAAAGATGAAAAAAAAAAAAAACGTCCATGAAATTAAAATCTGCCAGTTAAGTGGCAAAAATATTTTTAAATCAGAAAAAGTTCTTTTTGGGGGGGGAAATTAGCGGCATAAAACAAAAGCCTTCAAGTTCAGAGTATAATCAAATGATCTATTTAAAATTTTGCAGGTAGTTTAAGAAGCGTATTATCTAAATTCTGAATTTAAAAATAAACCGTAACTCTATCCATTTTTTAAAATATTAATCTTCATAATTTTCACTTTTTTGCTCTCTTTTGAAGCAATGAAAATATAAAATATTTTCGAATAAATGGATTACTTATTATTTAGTTCTGCAGAACATATTGAGAAAATATCATACGATTTTAATTAAAGAAGTTTTCCATAAGAACATTCTATCATATTCTGTATTTGAGAACCTAACATCTAACGATGTAAAATAGCATTAAAGCGCATGTAGATGCAGATATAAAAATAAGTTTAATTTCCCACTACAAAATAGAGTTGGAAACAAAATTCTAATGATTTTATTTAAAAACATGTTCAAACATTAAGAAAAAAATACACAGTTCCCCCCCCCCAAAGTCTGCTTTTACACACAGTCATTTACCTCAATGAAGCATAATGTTATCATTGGAAGGCAAAGTTACATAAAGCTGTAATGGGATTCGAAATTATCATGAAAAGCTGCTAAAATATAATTAAAAAACCTTTAGTAATTGTTTTCTTCCGACCAGTGCAAATATGAAAGCTCTAGGTTCAGCTGTATGATCAATTGTTATGCTGCGTGACTTGAAAAGTATGTTGCCGGAATCCTTATCCTAATTATTAAGAAAGTTAAAATAACTACATTAATTTAGTAGTTTGAGCTTCATGCTGAACTTATTTCTCCGAAACAACAAATACCGAATTCTTATTCTCAATGTCAGTTTTTGATGACTTTAAAAAGAAATTTTTATTATAATAAAAATAAATTTATTAATGATTACAGTAACTGAAAAAAATTTCAAACTTCGGGATGCAGATTTGTTATAAAATCCAACATAGTTATTTTTCAAAACTTTGAATTTTACTTCAAGTATTAATTTTTATTTTATTAAATAGGAAGCAAAAATATACACAGTATACCAGATATCTATTATGAATTTCAAAATCACAAATCATGAAAATTGAAAAATCAGTGGGTGATTTCATTAAATTGTATTGCATGCCATATATTAATCTATACTTATAATAAAGCTCAATGTGTGTGTGTGTGTGTGTGTGTTGGCGCTCTACAGGCCAGACCGTTGGACCTACAGCTACCAAATTTGGTACATGTATACCTTGGAAGTCGGGAATGTGCACCTCGGAGCCCTTTTCTCGAATTTTTAATTAGAATGTGAATTAATTAAAATTCAAGCGAAATTTCGACGTTTTTCCGCTATAACTTCCGAAAATATTATCAGATAAACATGATTTTAACATCAATTTAAAGATAAAAAAAATTAGCTTTCTAATAGTATAAGTATTTTAACATTTAACTTAAGCTTCTATTTGTAAGGAATTTTTAAAGAAGCATTTCTACTATATTTTTCAACAATATATTTCGGACAAAACAATAAAATTTAATCTGCAGGAGCACGTTACGAGTGGAAGGGGAAAAATTATCTTTTATCAATAGGTTGCCATCAGATAGATAAAAATTCAAATTAAATAAATAAATAATTATTGCAAATTAAACATTTAAAAATGCAATTTTCAGCACGTGTCTGCATGAAATGAAATAAATATGAAATATGTTTTTTCTTTTTAAAAAAAAGAAAATGCAAAGAATTTTTTGTGACTTTTACAATATTATTAATTAAATAAATCAGCTTTGTTTAATAATAGAAATACATCTATAAAAAAGTCTAAATGAAGTAAATAGCTGCATAGTATGTAGCACGAGTCTATAAATGCTTTAAAAAATGAAGAATATTTAGCTTTTAATTAAAAAGAGATGAACTTGTGATATCAGTGTTTTAATGTATAACTCAGGCTTCTATTTTTAACAAATTTTTAAAGAAATATTTTAACCTTTTTTTTTGAGCACGTGACTGGATAAAATAAAATAAAACAATGCCGGAAGTTCAAATAAAAAAACTATCATCGCAAATCAAATCTAAAGAAATACAACTTTCAGCATGTGACTGGATAAAATAACATAAATATAAAATGAGATATCTTCTAAAAAAATAAATGCAAGGCAATGGATTCTATGATCGTTTGCAATAGATATATAATTAATTCCATAAATTATCTTTATTTACAGTAAACCTGGTTGAATTTAGACAGGATATGCATTGAAATCCCGACTTAATAGCATATTTCTATAATCGTTTGTAATATCTGAATCACTAATTCAATAATTTTTCCCCTTTTTCGCTTTCTTTAAAAAACATATTTAACATTTTGGCAACATCACCGAAAAAAACATTTTTAATATTTTGGAAGCATAATCGATAAATTGTTAGAGCATTAGACTCAAAAAGTTTTTTCGAATAAAGTTACCGACTCTTTAACTACTAATAACTGAATCTTTTAACTTTAACTATTTCTTAAATTTTGGCTAATGAATATGTGATTTAATTGAAAATCTTAGAACGCATTACTCATGGCGAACCAGCTGGTCGCCAAAGGCGGGTAGTGTTTAATAAATCAGACATTTAATTTTAATAAATGTTTGAACAAGCAAAATAGTATACAGATTTAAAGAAAACACTATACGAGATGCACAAAGAGAATGGTAAAGTTAATATTTTAAAATACATCAAAGATTTTTTGTCTTAACAAAAAGACATTACTTTGCTAAATACAAAATTACATTACATAGCTAACACAACTCAACTTCATTAACTTACCTTAATGGCTCTACCCACATCAAACCCTTTATTGATTTAAAAGACGTATATCTTTGGATAGTAATAATTACTTGCGTCCTTTAAATTTCCCCACAAAAAAGAAGAGAGGGGATTTGTTAAATCTGGAGAGCAAGATAGCCATAATATTGGGCCATCAATATATCGGTTTGCCTCAATGTAGTGGAGTACTATCTGGTTGTCAAATCCCATTAAGATTCATTACAGGATTTATGAAACAAAAAGATGTCGCATTGGCATATAGAAAATTGAACAATACTCTATGGCAAAATTCTTTAATACCACGAGTTGCAATTTTATGAAAATCTAGCTCGGATAAAAATTTATTTAAAAATTTATATTAAATTTGAAAATGCATCACTATTTTTAGCCGGTTTTCAATAATAATGGATTCTATCAAAGAAATGTATTTAAAAAATTTATAGCTTTTCCAAATACAGAAAAAAGAGCTGGAGTAGGGATAATCCTTGCAGCAGAGGTTGTTTCTTGAAAATTTTCAAACACGTTTTATTAATTCATTGTAAAAGATAGTGATTTTTTTCACTGTGAAATACACAGTGATGTTTTTTTCAAAAGTTGTTTTTAATCACTATAAAAACCAGCATCATTTTACTGTTGGTTTTAAAGAATACATTTTTTCTACAATCTTGTTTTTAACATTTTTGAAATTTAACACTGACTTTATTTGTAATCAGTAAAAAATCATAATTTTTAATTAAATTTTTAAAGAATATCGAAAGATCATAACAGCAATTAATAATTCATTTTTATTAAATTTGTCAATTATATTTACATTTCCATTTCTTCTAGCAAAATAAAAGGGAAAAAATTATCCTGAAACATTTAAATTATGGAAAGACTTTTTAGTAAAAACTAATTAAAACTGGAAATGTGAGAAAAAAAAAAAAAAATGCCATATTTTTCAGGGTTTTAAATATAAAAAATAATTTAATTAATATTTAAAAATAAAAGATATTTTTAATGAGTCATACATTTTATTTTATTTCATGCATATGGCATTTATTAATAAAACCTCGAATGAAATAATTAATCAATTTTTTCAGATGACTAAAATGAATTAACAAACGAAAAATAATTTGTTAGAAAAAAGTGAACTATAGTAAATTAGTAACATAATAATTAAACCAACAAGTTTACTAATTAAACGACAACCTCATAATTATGAAATAATAAAATAATAAAACTTTTAGATATATATATCATTAAAAATGGGAGACATATTTTAAATGACGGTAACATTTACATTACATATATATTTCTGAATATTGGAAGAATTAAAATATTATAGAGAACATTATACCGAATAATTTTTTATATTTTTACTATTATAATAATTTTATTTTTTAGTATATACAGGATTAGGAAAAAGCCGCCAAAGACCTCATTTTTTGCAATATTAATGTGCAAATTGTTACGTGAAACAAATGCGCCTAGCATGTAAAATATTCATTCAGATCGTATGAATCACATGCGCTTGATATGAAATATTTTGCTTTTTATCAGTAGTAAAAGGTAATATTTTTTCTATAAATGCATAACACATAAAGTCTACAGAACCAAAAAGAGTTTATTAGTTTTATTTTTATGATACTCTTTACTTTCTCTTTTATGAAATGTGCAATATAAAATATTGTAATTGTCAAAAAATTCGAAATCGAATTTTCGACGAATCGCCTTATTTCTGGTAAGCCCGAGTCAGAAAAACACATTTTTTAAAAATCTATATCTGTCTGTCACTCTTTCAATTCATCTTTGGATGCGAGGATTCAAAAACTTTTAACCACATGAAAGAAATCTGATGTAAAGCCTTTACGAGATATTTACTGATTTTTTAAATCAAATTTTGAACAAAAAATGAGAGAAGGTGTCTAAATATTCCAGTACAAGCTAAGACAAAAACTCTGAAACGTTAAAAACTTACTAAATATAACTTGTTACACAGGTTAAATATTTAAATTATAAATATATACCAAATTAAGAACATGCCCTTCAAAGCATTGACCATCTATAGGTTGGTACTTTTGTACACATTTAAATGCCAATATTAACATCTATATTGTATAATGTATCTTGAATTACATTTTCAAAAGAAACTACATTTATTTATTATCAATTTGAACTAAGTTGCTATCAAAATTGCTACTAAATAAACTCTCTAAGTAGCTACTAAATGAACGATTTGATGATGCATGTTTTGATATTTTACATGTTTTTGGTGAACAGAATATTAAAAAAAAAATGGTAAATAGAAGTATAGAAAGAACTGATATAATGATCTGAAGAAAAAAAAAATAAAATTATTGAATAATGTTGAAAATATCCACATTTTTAGCTATAAAGCAATCTATCATTTACTAATTAAATTTAGAAACAAAGATAAAACATAAAAAAACATTTATCTCTATAAAATTCGGAGCTTTTCCTGTCCGCGTCGTCTTTTTAATGGTATCATAAATCCTATAAGATGTATAAAATATTATAAGATAACTTCGAAAAAAAAAAAAAAAGGAAAGATAAAGGAAACAGCTACGAGAAATTAATTTTAATTTTCTTACATTACTATGATGTTGAGGACATGGACTGCAAAATAAAGATAAAGTGTTTTGCATGTCTCATTCGTGAATTCCGAATGAAGATTGTATGTTTTGCAAGCTTATAACAAATGCATACTCTTTTTAAGCCTTTATTCATAATAAAGAAATATTCAAATGTACTTTTTATAAATTAATATTAAAAACGTAGAAGCTACTCCAATGATTAACTGTTTGGTGTTTCAGTGCAGTATTAAAAGTATTCATGCATATGAATGAAGATGAAACAATGTTAATGATTTTCACCATTGCATTAAATATTTTAGTCATGTTTATCAAAATCCGTATTTCTAAAGGAGTGCGTTTGTGATTTTTAAATATATCTATCACCATTGCGCCTATGAAATTTAAAACATAGTTTATCGTAATGATGATTCCCTACATCTCTAAGTTTCGATTTTCAAATTTGAGAAAGAAAATATTTATATCAGATTTTGTATTTTTTCGTATTTGCCCATATAATTTGTTATAAAAGTAGGAAAGGATAACTACATCATTGAAGACATAGAATTCCTTAAATGTTTCTCAACCAAATATAATGAATTTTGGAAAACTTTCAAAATAGTCACCTTTCCCATCAGAACTAAAAGTATTGTACCAGATATTTTAATGCTTTATCTTCCTCATTTTTTTATATTATTAAAATACATTTCTCAGATTGAAAGCAAAGATAATAATACTCTTTTTTCATTAATTTATACATATATTATATATATATTGTTGAATTCAAAGATTTTCTCTGCTGATCTGTGATAGAAAATTGGATCCTCTGGAAGAAAAATTACTTTTCACAGATTTGGCAAGATGCCAAATTAGAAAATTAAGAAGTATGATAATTATTCTTATATCATTTAAATTTTAAAACCGTTATTCACAGCTATATTTCTAATTCATCCTGCCAAACCCAACAACTTCCATTTTTTTAAAACTTTACTTCATTTTGAGGTATTTATTTCGATTTTTCTCTCTGTAATTCTCAGAATGCCGTCGTCAAAAAGAATAATATATTAAATCAATATTGTCGGAATTAGTTCCTCTTCCTAACTCCAAATGGCAACTCATTTCCGTTACCTTATAAGTTATGCAGAACATTACGTGATTTGCTTGGCACTGATAACAGTAGACGTTCATGTGAGTGCAAGCGATGAGTAACTCTCGAGAAAAAGCAGCTCAAAATTAGTTTTACGATCAGCCAGCGAATTTTTCATGAAATTAATACTTTATGAATAGAATAAGTTTTGAAGAAATATTTGTAACCATAATTGGAATGGCTTTTTGGAAAATGTGTAAAAATGAGGAGTTAGCTCGATGTGAATAAATGGATGACTATTTAAGGAAACTGTTACCTTTTTTTGAGTAGAATCTTGCTTGTATTATATATATATATATATATATATATATATATATATATATATATAATTTCGCTTCCAATGGATTTCAGCATCAGCAATCAAATAACAGTTTTTAAAAAATTCCTATTTTTTTTTGCAATACATACGTTTTTTTTATTTACAAATACGATTGCATTAACTACTTGATTTTATGCTTAAATATTGATTTTGAGAACGTGACGCTCAGTCCCAGAGCCATATTTCCATTCCCTACCCTGTTTCACTCATGGGGGAAAATCGAGCAATATCATTGGCTTATAACGCCATTCGCTGCGAGACGGAAATGTGACGTCATGTTTCCTCTCCTTCAGATTTTCGACGCAACTTGGATTTGAGCAGCTTATAATTAAATCGCATAAACTGAATGAATTCGATTTAATTATTTACAATATTGTTATATATACATTGATGTTTACCATCTATATTTTTCATTATAATTTTCCATTTAATAATTCAAAATACAAATATTATCTATTTAATTAGCAATTAACCGAAAAATTGTCGCTGTTTAGAAATAATTTGGAGAGAATTATCTTACAAGAAATTCAATACCAAATTTATTTATGTGCGATATTTTCTTCAATCGTAATTTTTTAAAAATTAAAGAGGACTATTTCAAAATACTAGAGAGTGATTCCTTCTTGAATTTTCTGTTTCTTTTGTATTTTTTATTGAATTAAAGTATTTCATTTAATATTAATTGAAAAGCTTCAAAAAGGAATATAAATATATCCTTCATCTTCCAGCTAATATAAATGATCAAGGACTGTCAATCATAAGAAAGAAGTAATAAAACGTTTGTATGCATTATGATTTTTTAAAAATTAGATGTATAATTATAACGCATAAATGTATGTATTTTAATCAATAGCAGGTTTTAAATTGTAAGTAATTTTCCTCCATATGTGATTTCTATTCGACATGGAAACTATTTCGAAGTTTGCTTATAATGACGTCACACTCCAGTCTCGGCGGAGCGAACCAATGATATTGCTCGATTTCCCTTCATACATGAAATAGGTTAGGGAATAGGAATATGCATCTTGGAGCTACACGGTGACGATGAGCTAACCTGATGCATATTCTAACATCCCTAGCTCCAAGTTCCCATGACAAGCTCATCATCGAAATACATTACTTATGATGGAACATTAATGTTCCATCATAAGTAATATGACAATATGAAACGTAAATTCAAAATGACAATATGAAACATAAATTCAAAAATTTAACGCAGATTATATTAGTAAATTCCGGTTATTTGCATTCAAGATTTGCAATTATTCGATATTAGCAAGGCCGCACATACTGTAATTTGCAAATTTTGCTATACAGATATGCAACAGGCATATCTTTATAATTTTCAGTTTGAATATAAAAGGTTTTACAGTTTCAGTATGCTGCAAAATGTTATATGGCATTCTAAAGATGTTGTTAAATATTCTGATTGCGATACAATATTGGGAAGATATTGCAATAATATTGTGTGGAATGTTATGCTATTAGGGTTGAATATAATGCCTTGTTTATAGATTTTTGCATATTTTTTTTTCAAACAACAGGAAAGTATTGTTTAGAAACCTCGAATCAAATTTTTACCTCAGCTGGAATGGAAGAAAAAAACTTATATTAGAAGCATTATACTTAATGCCACTGTGTTAAGCTTTTCGTTCATAGAAATAACGCAGCAGCAGCAGTCGACCATAACAAATCCTGTCGATACTGCTACATTCAGTGGAGACGGTGATCGGCTGTACGCAAGAAGATACAATGCAGTGAATTAGTTACCAACTAGTTCTTAAATTAAGTTTAAAATCGATTTCCCATTTTCAGTCTTTGATTTATGATTTTTATTTAGAAAAGCAAAAAAGAACATTTAAATGGCATTTATCTAACGAAAATGTTGACAGTATAAAATCAACTATTGTCGCATCCTGAAACTTTCATGCAGGTATCTAATAAAGGTATTGTTGTCTTTTCTCTTGGATTTTAGGGGCCCTTGGACAATGCCGTGAAGGTCACGAAGCTTCAGATTTTTATGACCCAAGGAAAATAATATTGGAGAAACTGGCAACACAAGCTGTAAATCCCCCCTCATCCGCCTCTTCTCAAAATAAGAGGAGTAAAAAAATATTCTATGATTTAAGTACACAGTAAAGAAATCGATCGTTCATTTAATATACGAAAAACAGATTATAAAAAAGTTTTTTATTATTATTAACTTTTGCACATAATAACTGATAATTAATCACTAATGTACAATTCATGCCCAAGCACTAGAAAAACAAAAATGTATTTTGGAAATCCTTTCTCATTACACAATATAACACTCTTACATAATTTATATTAAAATTTTCTTCCGCTAATAAACTTTAAAAAAAATTGCTGGAAGAAGTTAAACTAATTCAACAGTTCTAAAAGTTCTAGAATTACAACATTATTAATGAGCACAAAAGTGATAATTCTGTTTCAATAATTTTTTTCTTTGATAAATTCATCTCAATAAGATCCTAATAGTTAAAACAGAATAACTTTTTTAAGATTTATTGTCTTAATTACTAACAATTTTCCTTTATCTTAATCTAAAAGTTCCTTGATATTATAAATTTCGTTTGTCAATAAACAAGGTTTAGTTTAGTTTAGTTATATTAACGTCCCGTTTAAAGCAACACGAGGGCTATTTTGGGACGGACCTCTTAATTTTGAACCACGGTCAGATGACGAGGACGACACTTGAACAGGCATCCCCCTCTCCACACCACGCCACACCAGCGGGAGGACATTTGGCCTGACAGATTTAACGTGCTACAGACCCCCTCACACGGCGGTTCTTCGGTGGAATCGAGTCTCGAACCTGAAACCCACCGGTTCCGAAGTCGAGGCTTTACCACCGGGCCACCGCGGCCCGTTAATAAACAAGGAAAAAAAAATGCAGAAAAGAGAAGAACTAATTCAGTCGTTCTAAAAGCTCATATGTTTCAACTTTATTAACATACACAAAAGTAATAATTCTGTTTTAAAAGTTTATTTCTACGACAAATGAATCTGAAGAAGATCCCAATATTTAAAGTTAAGTAAGTTATTTCGATCTGTAGTCATGACAATGCTGTTTAATCTTAACAATGTTATCATACACCACCAAAAGCTTGTTGGTCAATAAACTACAAAACAGAATTCGTAGGAAAGAGCAAAAATAATACAATCGTTCTGAAAATTCTAAAATTTCAACGCTATTAATGTACATAAAGTAATAGTTATATTTCAATAATATTTTTCTAAGACAAAGGAATCTGAAGAAGATTCTAATGGTTAAAACAGACTATTTTGAGTTAACAGTTTTATTTAGATTTATAATCTTAACAATGCTTCTTAATCTTAACAGTTTCATATCACCTTGAGAATCGAGAATATGCATCTCGGCGCCATTTTTTTCGAATTTTAATTAAATAAAAATTAAGCGAGATTCAAAGTTTTTCAGCTATAACTTCCTCAAATATTATCGCACAAAAAACGATTTTTGCATCAAGTTAAAGCTAAAATATAAGATGGCAGCACTATTTTAATCTATAAATTAATTTTTTAAGTAGTGAATTTTTAAAGAAACACTTTAGCCATATTTTTTAACAATTTATTTCGTACAAAATGAAATTTTTTTTTTCTGTGCTATCACGTTATAAGTGAAAGGGAAAAGATCAGCTTTTATCAATATGTTGCCATCATATTGACAAAAATTCAAACTAATAAAAATCAACTATTATTGTAAATTAATCATGTAAAAATGTCATTTTCGATTCGTGTCTGTATGAAATGAAATGAAATAAATATGAAATACGATTTTTTCTGAAATGAAAATATAAAGCAAAGTTTTTATGACTTTTACAATATCTGAATTATTGATTTAATAAATCAGCTTTAAGACCAAAATAGTTTAATATATATCTTTTCAATTCCCTCCCAACGGCTTATTTGCAAAACTTTAATAATAGGAATACATGGTCTAAACGTAGTAAATAATTATATTTTTTGCAGAATGAATAAGATTTCTAATAAATTAAAAAATATTCATTTGGATCCTTTGCTCTGCGAAACATATTTAACAATATATTTTTCATTTATTTATAGTTTTAGCAATGTTTTTTAACCTTAACAGTTTTATTCTACACCACAAATAATTTTTTTAAATTAAGAAATTATGAAAGAGAAATTATTGAAAAGAGTCAAACTAATGCAATCGTTCTAAAAGTTTTGGAGTTTTAACATCATTAAGACATACTTAAGTATTATTTGGATTTTATTTCATTAATTTCTTTGGATAAATAAACCGAAAGATCCTGATTGTTGAAACAGAGGTAAGTTACTTCAATCAATATTTGTATAACAATATTGAGACACAAAAGAATGATACAATAATTTAATTCCGAACATTTCTCCAAATCACGTAACAGCTGATGTATACATTCTTTTAAAAATATATATATTGCAATAAAATAAATTTAAAAAGTCAGAGAATTTAAAAATAAATTACGGAAATAAATACGTTTAGCATACGTAAATAATACAGTTCCCAGTCTTCATAAAATTAAAGGAGGCCAATTATCTCAAGTATCTTCATCTTCGATCTTCTAATTTAAGGAACCCAAATGGTTCCTAAAAGATTCTAATTTCCTATCACATAATGAAGGCCTTTTCTTTTCAAACATATAAGGCAAAACAACTAAATATATAATTACTGTTTTAAAATAAACTTTAACGATATTTTCCTGCCCTCATCTTTTAAATTTTGACTTCAGCGGTGGAAAGAGGAATTCTATCTGAAGAACATCTTCTTTTCCTTCCATCATCAAGTACCAAAAACCAACCCCTTTCTAATGAAGAGCACAGGATTCTCTTACTAATCAAAGCAGTTAAGAATAAAACAAGAAACTCTTACCGCAAACTGGCACTGAGAGGAGCTTTTGACACGTTTAATGTGGGCACTTAAATAATTACCGATAAAATCTTTTAACTCCCCCCTTCCCCCAACTAAAGGTGATATCGGCTGGCTCTTAATTAAAGGCCAAGAGTGTGGAACAGTTATTGGTGGCGAAGGAATGCAATTTTAAAGGCCCCTGCCTCCATTGCAGAATTCCTTTACGATAAATTTATTCTTGGTGCAATCTCCTCTGGGCCGCTTTAGTTTAATTTCGCTTGAAATCGGTTTTGAAGAATTTAAAGGATTCTTTGAAATGCTTCAGCAGAGGCGCTTAGAAAGTTTTCTCCTGCTTCTAGCCCTGATTCATTTCATTACGCACGTTGTTATAATGCAGTTTGAGAGTAAATATGCTTTTCGTATGTAATTCTTTAACTAAAAAAATTATTTTTTAACTTTCTTGTATACGAAGTATGTAATCATCAACAGTTTTGATCTTTAGAACTTAACCAATCTGAGTGTTTCAGATTTTCTTCAATCAGGATAACATATTTTTATTTTCTTGTACAACTAGTAGTAGAAGAAAGTATACTGACCTACTGTCACTAGAAAAACCCTGAACATGTTACCCTAAGTAGAAGAGTCTGAGTTAGGAGGGAAGTAAGTATTAACTGGTAATAAGAGAAAGTAACCTGACCTACCATCACGAGAAAAACCCTGAACATGGTTGCCGTAAGTAGAAGAGTCTAAGTTAGGAGGGAAGAAGGTATTAAAACAGACCACAACATTTCGCTTCTAAACGCTCTTCATTAGGCCTGAAATTCATTTCGCTTGTGATAATGCAGATATTCGGTTCCTAACCGGTTCTTTTGGCACCAAATGAAATACAGCCCTTTTCTTCACCCCCAAAATGTAATAAAATATTTCGTTTCTAAGTCGACTGACCCCTACTTTTAGGGTTACTACTGTTATTCTCGTGACGGTAAGTCAATAGTAATCGTCACAAACATTCCAACACTAGATTTTAATGAATCCACGTTTTAGACCCCCCCCCCCCTCAGTCCATCTTTAGAAAAGCACCGTCTGTCTCTGACAAAGACATCTCAAAAATCATTTTGAGCTAGAAGACTGAAGTTTTAGTACTCAGTCTTTATATCAAATTTGCTGATATCCATCACAATTTGGGTAAAATCTGTCCAGAAGAAATCTAGCTGAATAAGAGTTAATGCGATGATTACAAAATGAAGGGAGCTAAAGTGTTACAATTCGCCACAAAGATTTAACATCGTAGCATAGACACATGTCAAAATTTGAGCCAAATCCAAGAAACGATTATCATCTGCAGTCTGTACTATAAGAAACATTAAGGTACGATAATTAAAAAACACCCAGTGTTTTAACTATATCAAATTTGGTATGGAATTTTGGGGCTTTAAGAGTAGTATTGAGACAAATTTTGGTTTTAATCTATCAAGAAAAACGTGTCTAAAACATAAATTGTTTT
Organism: Argiope trifasciata; assembly: GCA_026543055.1. Taxonomy (NCBI): domain Eukaryota; kingdom Metazoa; phylum Arthropoda; class Arachnida; order Araneae; family Araneidae; genus Argiope; species Argiope trifasciata. Next base: position 61,793 of record JAPMOQ010042096.1, read on the forward strand.
TTGGATTTTATCAATGCATACTTGTCATTACTCGCGAAGGATTAGATGATAATTTTGCAGGAATGCTATATCCACGCCAAAAGTTAGTGTTTTAGTAACTTTGTACATCATTGCCATGCAAGGTTTTCTCTAGACTGACAAATTTATTAAAGAGTATAAGAGATTTTAGGAGGACCTCTCGCACTAGTTTGAAATTAAATGCGATACTTTTCCGTTATACGGATGCCACGGAAAAAACCACCAAAAATTCGCCAAATAATCGTTTGTCGGAAAAAATAAAAAATCAATAAAAAAAATTACGTCACATTTCACATAGTCATACTTAGTGACCTTGTTCACTCTGGCGACAATTTTTTGTGTGTGTGTCATTCGTTTCGCTTGACGACTTGACTCGCGTCTGGTTCATATTATTTACATTTTGAGCCCATATAATGGAAAAGTACCTTAAATGTTCATATTTGCCTATCTGCCTTTTTTAAAAAAAATCTAAATGCAATAACGATAAATAAAAAAATATATATATGGTGCTAAAACGAAGAAATTTAATTTATAATCTTAACCCTAAATTTGCAGATTTCTATCAAATTTAAATACAATCCAAAACATGCAGATTTGTGTGTCCCTGAGCATGTCAACACAATAACTAAAAAAAAGCAAATATTTAAATAAGTGAAAATTGTTAATAAAATTTTTGTTTGAAAATGATGATGTATATTAAATATATATGTAATAAAAATATATAAATGATGATTATCTAACTTTTCTTTTCAACTTTTCTAGCTGGCAAACAAAATTTTAGATCTCGACCGATTTTGAGATGAAAAAAATCTCATAGTTTTTCTAAATATCGACGTATGCGTAATCTCATAGTCTCGTAATTGTTTCCAACCGGTTTAAACTGGTTAATAACTAAATTGATTCAGACAATTCGTACGAATTTAGAGAAGGAATAATTTGAAAATCTTATTGTAAATTTATTTGGCGATAAATCGCCAAATGTAACAAACTTCTGCATTATGTTCTAATAATCCTAAAAAGGATAAATGGCTAACTCAAAAGTGATAAATCATCAATGTGTCACCTTTGCATATTCACGCCTTTGCATATTTGTTGCCTACGCATTTTGAGGTTTCAAAAATCTCAAACCAAAACAACATCATGCTTTCACATGGTAAAAAGATGCAGTGTATGAAAGCTTTTAAAGCAAATTTTAAGCTTTGTTGACCACTTCTAATTTTGAAGAACAAATAAATAAAGCATATAAATAGAAAATTTTAGTAAACATTTTAGTAAACACGTTTTAATTCCTTCTTTTTAATTCGTTTGTCTGCGCTTATATTTTTACCTTTTAAGTAAAAGATTAATTTAAAAATAAACTAACAATAATTTATCCATGTTTTAATATTTTCTATTTATAATTTTTATATGTTTATTTAAAATTTCTATGTTAGTAGTATGCAAAAATAATTTTAAGAAACTTCAAACTTCTTGTTTAAAATGGCTTGTTTTAATACATCGAAAATATTTTAAATTAAATTGTGGATGTTTATAAATATAAATGGAGCTAAAAAGAAATTGTTCCTGCAAACATGTAAGTTTCTAAAAGTTTTCTGAATATAACAGTAATTTAATTAATCTTGATTTAATAAATCTCCTTTTAAAACAGTATGTGGATATTTAAAATTTCGAAGCAGCTAAAAACTTTTTTTTGCTCGGATTAAAGCAAAGTAATAGATCAAAATTTATTATCTTAAATATTTTCTGATGGCTCAAAATTTCTTAATTAAATTATTCAGCATGTTTCATTTTATTTAGGATTGTTTGAGGAATATGTTGAGCTTAATGTCAAAGAATATACTAAGTAGTAAAAGAATGGGAATTAAGGAATAATTTTTTGCTTATAAATTGTTTACAAAATAAGAAAAACCAACATGTGACAGTTATTTCCAAAATACCTTTTTTTTTACTTAATTCGACGATGTTGTTTTAAATTTTTGATTCCATAAATTATGTGTTGTTTCATTATTCGCATGTTGTTTCAAAAGATTAGAAGGTGCCACATTCTTCAAATAAAATATATTATTCTTCAAATTAGACTGCAAAATATAACATGACAATATTAATTATTTCTCATAATGTTTCGGAAAAAGTAAGCTAAATAATAATATACATTATTACACTAATTACAATAATCATAGCATGAAAGTTATTTCTGGGTTTGTCAATATTAAGAGGAAAGTTCACATCTGAAAGTTTCAGACTGCAGAGTTCTTACTTTGATACTGATAATCACTATTTGGATATGCATTTGTTATAGAATGGAATATGAAAGGAATGAATTGTTTCGTAATGACACACACATATAACAAAATATGTTTATCGATATCACGGAGGATTTAATTTTGAGTAAAAGATCTGTTCCTATTTTATTTTTAGATACATTACAAAATGCATCCTTTAAACTTCTGTTGAAAAAAATGCTAGTTTTTTCAATATTTTAATTAAAATTTTTTGTATATTCTATTCCCCCTTTCGCCTAATAATGGCCCCCAGGGAGCAACCCATAAGTGGGCATGAGATGTTTCCAGCATGGTGGATCTCCTCAGCGTTGTAGGTACAATAAAGGTAGGAGATCTGGCTCCTCCCATCAATGATGGGACGTACTTCTTATGGGAAGGGTTGTACCGTGGCCGGTGATGGCCCTTAGGATTTAACCACATTTCCCGCCAGTATTGCTGTAACGGCGGTCCGGTCATACAGTTTTTTATTTCCGAGTGCCTTCGGGTGGGACGGACAGTCAGTAATATTGCTTTCGCCTAATATTTTTCTAATGAACAAATGTATACGAGGTTTTTTCATGAATATTCATAGGGTGTTTCTGCTATTTCAGAAAATAAAGATATTTAAATACTCAACGTAGATAGTTATGTACATGAAAATTCAAAAATCATTTCATATTTTTCTTTAAAACAATGAAGTATTCTATGCGATGGATATTCTTCGCTCCCTTGATATTATAGATTGCTTATACCATTTTTATTGGAAAAATCAAATAGTCATTTTTTCAAACTCTGTAAATATGAATATATTCAGAAACTTTTAGTATGATATGGTTTAATTTATTTAAAAAAAATGTTTCTATTTTTTCAATTTATTATTTTATTTTAATTCAGAATTATTTTAAAATTACTCTGGTGGATAGATGTGGTATAATGTAATGCATTATTGTCATTGAACATAATACTATTTTGCAAGAAAAAATATTTTTGAAACGTAGAAGTGCTTTGTATTTTTTAAAAAATCTTCAAAAGGATACTTAAAAAAAGGCTTCAGAGAGAGTTTTCCTTTACCTGCAGGTATGATCCAATTCCGTCACTTTTATAAATGCAGGATTAACATAATAAATTAGAATTTACTATAACATTAAAATCACTTAGAATGTCCGATTTCGGTCGGAAATTGGATAATAAATGTATTTTAATGGAGAAATAATCCATATTTTTGACAGAGAGCAAACGGGAATGGTTTGTGATTACAAAAAATTATGAAATGGCTTGAAAATGTGTAAATTAGCGTGAAGCACAATATATTGGAAACAACTCGCTATAACACAATTTTTTTGTCCAATCGAAGTTAACGAGACACTTAGGACAGAATAAACGAGAGTTATTAAATTTCTTTAACAGTGCGGTGTGAAGAGTCATTGAGTTTCATACATTTTACAGTGCATATCACAAGATTGTGATTTTTCATAAAAAGCTTGATTTCGCATTTCAGTCATGTTTAATTTAATAACCGGTCAAAAATTTATTTTATGTAATTGTTTTAATTTTAGAAACTTTATGGAAATGGATATGTTTTAATTCACTATGAATTGCCACTGGAGGTATTTATATGTATATGTGCGCGAGGTATGCACACATTGTTTAAACCTGTCTTCGATGTAAGAGGTAATTTAAGTTAAATAGAAACGAATCTTATTAATACTATCAGACAAAATGCTAAAATTATCATTATATTTATATTTATTGAAAAATTTTATTTGAAAAACAGGATAATAATATTTAATCGACCTTCTATGATCCCCCTCGTCCCAGTCGTCTCGTCCAAAGTAGATGACCATCGAATGTTAGAACAAAATAGTTCTTGTTTCAAATGCAGGATCTTATTACCAATATTGTTTTCTATGCTTTGATCATAGAAGATCATAATAAAGATTACTTACTACACTTCAATCACAGGAAATAACAGTAGGGATTGCTTCCTGTGCTTCAATCACAAGGGAGAAACCACAAGAGAGAACGATTACCATTCTTCAATCACAAGGGAGAAACCACAAGAGAGAACGATTACCATTCTTCAATCACAAGGGAGAAACCACAAGAGAGAA